>JASANC010001882.1:0-12330 GCA_030248135.1 Theristus sp. LFF4_11 | reverse complement strand
GCATTCATAACCAAAAACCTTCAATACATACCTATGTACCAAAAAATCTTCCGATTTCCAGCTCAATGAACAGTGTGAAACAAACAGACCAGCAGAAGTTTACCAGGACCACCACTTATTCTAAATTCAACTGAAGACAAAACAGAATTTGAACGATTTTCAAAAAAAAACTTTTGAATTTTTAAACTTTTAATTTTATTTGAACCCAGCTCATAACAATTACACAGATTCCACCATGCAAAACAAACAAACAATGTCGCGAAATTGAAACAAACGATGGTGAATTGGAACGATGCAATTGGTGAATGCATCCCGTGAATTGTTGAACTCAAACACAATATGCAACCGTCGACAATCGGACAGAAACAATGAACAAATAGAAAGGCTGTAGGTCGATCCGGTACCGGTCGATCCGGTACGGTCGATCCGGTGCCGGTCGATCCGGTACCGGTCGATCCGGTACCTGGCAATTTTCTAGGGCGGTCGATCCGGTACCAGGTCGATCCGGTACCAATTGAAATTTTCAGCTGTTTTACGGGTTTTTAGCGTTCAATTCGTTATGTTTTCGATTTTTCTTTGGTTGATTGTTGATACGACTGTTGATGATACGATATGAGACGACGACGACTTGCGACACTTGGTTGGTTTTGGGAATCGTAATCTGATTCTGAAAAAAGCAAAACAAGTGTACCATATGTTTTTTTTTTATTTTCTGAACTATTTTCCAGAAGAATAAAGCTCCAAGACGGTGAAAATTTGCAAAATTATCAGCTCAGCAAGAAAAGGAGAACAAAATAAAAATATGAAGACTGATTCGGTTCTCTTTTGGAGTTGAGGAAAAATGTCTGTTGTTTTTATTTTCATATTTCCCGCGAAAAAACCTGCGGTAAAATGTTTCAGACATCAGATAAAATGAGAGAAACGAAGAAAAATGGAAAACAAATCAGAAACAAATTGAATTGAATGCTAAAACAGTTGAAAATTTCAATTGGTACCGGATCGACCTGGTACCGGATCGACCGCCCTAGAAAATTTCCAGGTACCGGATCGACCGGTACCGGATCGACCGTACCGGATCGACCGGTACCGGATCGACCGCATGCCAAATAGAAAGCAGAATATAACTTGTGATTTTCTCAAAGCGATCAGACAATCACTCAAAGCCTGCAGACACAAACAGTCCTAAACTGCGCAAAGTCCTTTTAGTTTTGAGTCCAAAACTGCGCAAAGTTTCGAGAAACACAAAACAATATAAAGTCACCCCATGGCTGCTTTTTATACTGCTAAGCTCAATTGCATTTGATAAAACCCACTGCAAACCTGGAACTAACGCATCCTGTTCAGACTGGTTCAGAAAAATCGCAAAAAATGTGCAATAAAAATCCAATAACTTAGTTTAAAAAATTCGATTTCGATCGAACGCTATTATGATTATGAAAGCAAGAAGCACGCGCGGACACTATTTTATCAGCGTCGTTTTGAGGCAGATGAACAACTGAGCTGAACTGGAAAACTTTTTTTCACTGAAATGACTCCTAGTTTGCAAATGGAGTCATCCGGTTTTTGACTGGGTTCTGATTTTCAGAACAACAACCCCGCTCTAGTTAAACCACGCTCCAAAATTAGATATTGGCAGACGTTGCCTTCACCATGTCGTGTGGAATGATCTTCCATGAAACATCGGGATCAGGGATTGGCATCATCCACTGGCGCTCGTGCACACGCTCCGCCCTCAACATAAACAACAAAAGTAAAAACGCGGTTATTTTCATTCCTGCTTTCTTAAAAGGCTTGGCTTAGGTTAGGATTAGGTTAGGACCAGGTTTTGCTTAAGAAGATCAGGCTGAGGTTTAGTTTTTAGGTTTAGGTCCGTTTTAGCAATTCCGTTTTTTCATTCTTTTGTTAAATCGGGGGAATTAATTTAAAAAAACGCAAATTTCGGCCATAAAAATTGTACTTTTATCTTCAAATTAGAGTTCGAAATTTTTTTAACTTGAAAAACATTCTTTGAAAAAATCGGGATTTTTTAATTAATTAAAAAACGATGAATATTGAACCGTTCTTAGTTGTTCCTCTTTAGAAAATTACCAAAATTTGACTGTGTTCAAAAATTCCTGTTTGCTGTAGCTAAGTCGGCAACCCCTGTCGACCCGGTCGCCCCCCAAGACACTTACTTTCAGGTTCAACCAGCTATGCTATCTGCCACATGGCGAGAGCCCACTCTTCAAATCATCGTATCGAGTTTACAATATATCGCACAACTCCACTGTAGACCTATAACATACGCCAATCAACAAGATATCATGTTCATCTCATGGCCACCGACTGAAAAACATGTTCTAAGTTGCTAGAAAACGATTTCTGAAACGATATTTCAATTCAGTTAAGTCATTTCAACGCTAAAAATTGACTCTAGAAGTCATCCAAATCGAAAAACATGGAGTACGTCGGTCAAAATGACCAAATAATGACATTTACCTAAGCACACAAAGAAGTTGGGAAGAAAATTTGGTTTGAACTTTCAAAAAATTATGGAAGTGGAAGACTTTGTGGAATTAAAAACTTTCAAAGTGGAAGAAAAATTTTTCAAATTTTTTTTTAAGTTTGAAAAAAATCCAAATTTAAAAAGAAACAAAAAAAATTTTTTTTCAAAGCCCCTAACCCTAAGCATGCCGATGGCCCGATGCCCGTGCGCGTGCGCTTTAGTAATGAAGCTTTAGGGTGCTTTCGAACCGCGCTGACGCGCTTAATTCGAATTTGGCATTTTCAGAATGAAATAAAGCTGTTTCGGTCCTTAAAATTGGCAAAAACTTATATATGAAAATTATCCTTTGACGCCAATTTGGAGTTCCTTCCGTGGTTTTGTTAAAGGTGCGCTGCGCAGCGTGTTGTTTAAAGCGTGTAGAGTGTCCGTTGTTGTTGTTTGTTGCCGTGCTGCTGCTGATTATTGTTCCGTCGGCAGACGCAGCGCCTTCGCGACCTGTGCCGGCTGGTCCCACAGGTCTCGCGCGACGACGTCGAGCGCTCGAATAAGACACGTGAAGATGTGGCGAACGTCTTCGTCAGCGTCGTTGCAGAGTGGGCATCGCGCTGGACATCGACTGTCTATCTTGTTCTGGTATGACGCCAACATCGAGCAGTAGCCCGACCGCAGTTGTGCCAATCGACGCCTCGTGTGGCGTGGCAGTTCGCGCTCAGTCAATGAGATAGGTGGCGCTGGCGCGTTGAGCACAGGGTTCGCTGGACACCGTGCAATGACGTCCGCGACAGACACGCTGTGAACAAAGTTCAGGAACATAGTTCAGGTTCCGATGTTGGCGCTTCCTCGAAGTGGAACCGGCGACCTCGGTCGCAAACGCCAACGACACGGCTACGCCCATCCGTGTAGTGTCCGTGGATTTGTCAAGCGTGTTCCGTATTTCCTGTTCCCTCCGTGGTTTTGTAAAGCCCTGCCAACCTTAGGTATGTAGTTTTACGCCAGCAACACGAAAGAAAACTGTGGTAAATTTTAAAAAAACCAAGCCAATTTTATCGCCGCCACGCGCCCGCGCTCGCGATGAACGAAAATGAGCCGAATTTATTAGAGTCAGTGTCAGTCAAAAAAGAAGAGCCTGGTGAGGATGAAGGTGAGTTTTTTGGTCTGAAGGATGATATCTCCTCTGATTGGTCTGGTTTTCATTCAACTGATAGTTGTTTTTGACGGACTTGGATCGGAGGGGTTGCGCGGCCGGCGGGCCGGCGGGCATAGTTCTTCTAGAATCTATCTATCTCTCTGCTCTACCTGAGAGGTAGGTGTTGTGCGGTAGGTAGTGGACGAGCCAAAAAAACCTCTCAGGTAGAACTAGAAGCAGATCCGAATTTTTTGCGGGGTTGAGGCCGAGGGCGCCCCGCTAAACATGTTCTCACTCTTCTTTTCTTGTGGTCTGCTGGTTGTCAAAATTTTTGAACGTTGCAGGTGGTGATGGAGAACAACAATCGTCAACCAGTGGAATCGGTTGTGTGAAACAAGAGATTGAGCCTGACGCTGAAGCTGAGAAGTCTTCTTGGACAAGTTCAGCAGCAGCAGGTTGGCGTTTTTCAAGTCAGCATGTTATTTGTTGAAATCAGTTTCTTTCCGTACATCATTATTATTGTGTAATCAGCCAGCTACCCAACTATTCCTTCACATTTGCAATCAAACAACTCCACTCTTCCTTTGGTGGAACGTTAGTAAAGACAACGAAAAAAGAACTGCAGACGAAATGGAGACACTGGTGCACGAAGCGTGTGACGCCGAAAGTTTGCAGCGCTATCGGGCGATGGTCGTAGAACGAACGAAAAACGCACGGCGAAACGTTCGTGATTTTTGAAGTTTGATTTTTGGTTGTTTGGGAGAATTGAAGATTTGAGCTATTCTCGGAAGAAAATCTTGGAATAGCGAATCGTTATGCCATACCCCGCGGCCCTTTCTAATTCGTTGGTATTCCAGACATTTCCAGAACACCAGACCAGAACGCAAAAGGATGCTTTTGCGAACCGGTGACATGGTGGATGATTATCATGATTTTCTCCAGTTGATCGATGTTCGTCGTCAGAATCGTGAGGAGGAAACGCGGCAGCTGCTGCTGCAGGGCGCCAACGTCGCTGACCGCGCCGAGTTGGCCGAGCTGAAACGCGAACAGAAACGAAAGCTCGATCGTGTGGTGAATGTCCGGCTTTGAAGTTCAGAGATGGCATCGGAAAAGTTTTCTGGTTTTTTGTTCAGAAATTCTTCCGGGAGAAAACCGGTCCAAAATTAATTTCCGGTTTTTACAAAACCTTTTTTATGAAATTCAAGATTTTTACAGCCAATTTTTGGTGTTAAATGAGCGAAGTATTGTAATGTTACATAGCGAGTGGGGTGGTGTGGTTAGTGGTACATGCGTGCACCGTGCGTGTTTTAATTGATGATTTATTTCTTTATGGCGCCCTTTCAGTGTGAAGCTTTTTCACGTTACGTTTTTAATGTTCAAAAATCGACGAATAAACTTTTCTGATCATAATAATCAATTTATGTTGAACTTTTCCACCGGTTCTTTTTGCATTTTTACCCAAAATTTCAGGCCGCCATCTTTCCTCGCTCTCTGATGAGCCAAGAACTGGACGAACACAAGCAGCTCGCCGAACAACAAGAGGTTGTTTTTTTGTCTTTTCGGTGTTGTGATTTTTTGCTGATCAACTTTGTCTTTCAAGGCACGAAGAACGTAAATCAAACTAATTGATTAACTTTTGTGTTTCAACAAAAAATATAATTTTCAACATTTCATTGAGACTCTGCAACACGATTTATTGACCGTTGAACGGGAACTGGACAACTGCAAAACGGAGCTCAGAGCGGGTGATTGCGAGCGTGATGATTTGCAGAAAGCGTACCGAAAGGCGCTGAACGATCTGCAGGAGATGCAGGGGAAACTCGATGACTACGCCAATTACTACAAGAGGACCCTGAGGTTCAAGGTGTGGCTTGTCTGTTATAGGGTTGGCAGAAACCGGTTTTTTCAAGTCCAGGAGTCCGAAAAGTCTGGCACTGAAAATTGGAGAGCTTGAAATAAACGGAATTTCGGGTTGAATTTCTATGCAAAAATATCAAAGTTAAACAGGAAATTTAAAAAAAACTTTCCGTTTGGAACAGTTATGATGATAATTAACCGTTGATTTTCACTGTTAAGTTAGAAAACAAAACTGATGTCATGTTTTTGGCGAGGCCAAAGCTTGATTGATTTGAAAGCCAAAGCCAGAGCCATCATCAGTTTTGAAGTGATTTTTTGTTCTGTAACTCACAAAGGTGTTATAGTTTTTGCGAAATCAGTTTTTGCTTGTCAGATGAAACAGGGGCTGCACACGCGCAAACGACTGCAGCGCCGTTTAGCAACACGGAAAAAGTTTCTCAACCTCGCCGTTTTCGAGAAGAGCAAAGTCACTGTGAAAGAGGTCAGGTGGTCAGTGAGTTTTCCGGCTGCTTATAAACCTGGTACCTAAGTTTGCAAAGCGTCGAGACCAGACCCTATCCAGAAGGGGGTAATTCAAATCAAAAACAAGGATTTTGCTCGGAAAGGTGCGAAATTGCACAACAGTTCATAATATGTTGCGTTTTAGGGCGGTTTTTTATTTTTGTAAATATAAATTATAAATTTTGTTCTGCAAAGGAACTCTTCGAAAAAAAATTCAATGTACAAAAACATGGTCTAACAGACTGGAAATTACTTTAAAAAGTTTTAGATCCGAAACTGCCAAGCCAACAAATGAATTGCCAACCCCATCCCATCCCCCAGGGCAGAGGCAGACATATGCCAATTTCAGTGTGTGAGTGTGTGGTGTGAAAACTCGATGTTTTCTGTTCAAAACCAGAAGTTTTTTTCCAAAAAAATCAAGGCGCGCGAAAAATTGGCTGAGCGAGCGAATTTGCTGGACTCATTGCGTCAGCGCGAGATTCGCTTGCGGAGGCACCGTGAAATGTGGAAGACACGAAATCGACTGAAACACGAACGAGACGAACTGAGACGACAGTTGACGGTGCTCTGCGACATGGTCAAGACGGGACGGCTGTAGTGCGCCGCTGGCACGCTGATGGTGCATTTGGTTGTTTGGTGATTCGCTGTGAAATCAAGTCGTCACGTGAATGAAAAGGTTTTCAGTTCGTTCGGTTCGCGAGTTTTTGCGTTCAAATTCAAGTGACATTCTGATTTTGTTTTCTGAATCTTTGTTTCTCGACTGGTTTGTGGCTGTCTGTCTACATTCAGTGCCTGTGTGAATGCTGTTCTGCTATGCCAGATTTTTTATTCAACTGTTTATTACGATCTTCACTGCCGATTAACAAACATTGGAAGTTTTTCAGGTGACTATGATTGATTTTCTATCAACGTGCTATTTCATGCAATTCGGTGCCATGTTCTTTTTCCAACAGAATAAGAAGATTATCTGAAATCGCGTTGTTTTAAGGTAACTTCGGCAATCAAATTGTGCTGTTCAATTGAACATAAATATTTTGCAAATGTGAATTTTTCTGTTGCCCAAGTGCACATTTTTCAAACCACCGTTTTATGTTCAGTTTCATCGGAAACTTCGGAAATCGTTCAGAATCAATAAAAAATGACATGCGCTGAATCAGAAGTTGAGAGCGAGCCAGTTCCGAAGCGAAACCGTCAAACAGACGATCCCGAGGATTTGGAGAAACTCAGAGCTGAAGTGTTGCAACAACTGATGCAACAGAGGGATGTGACCGAACAGGTTCATGGGTTGTGGGGTATGTGGTGTTTTGCGTTCATGCCCGTGCCGTGCAACACTGGGTGAACCGTAGTGGTAACCTATTTTTACGTGTCAGATCGGGAAATGACGTCATGCATTTTCAAAATACCCGCTTATCATGCACAGCAACCAGACCTTCAGTGCAGCTGATTCTTTCTAGTCATTAACATTGTCTTTTCCCGGGTATCACAGCAACTGAAATGCCGGTGCTTGTGCATGAGTTGTGATTGTTTTCCATGGATACGGCGTCATTTCGGTCGAGCACACTCGACTGACTAAACCAAGCAGACAGCATGCGTTGCAGTTGTCTGTGGAGCGTTCGCGTCAGCGGCAGGTGCAGCGTGGCGCCGCCAATTTGGCCGACGACCAGCAGACGCTGCAGGCGGACTTGCGCGCGCTGCGTCGCTCGAATCGCGCCGCTGAGTGTCTGCTCACGGAGGCCGAGCGTGCTGGCGACGCCGCCAAACAGCCGCATCAGGCGCGACAGTTGCTGGCTCGGTTGAACGAGCACTTGCGAGCCGGCAACAAGGTTGCGCACGGGTGCTCCTTCGTTCGTTTGTTGTGGCAGTGCGGTGCTTTGTATTGTTGGTGTTCGTTGCGGCCACTGCGGAAGGCTGTCGGGCACCATGCAATGTGCTTAACGTCAGCCAGGCTGCACACGTGGCGTGGCGAGCGACTGTCTCCAGAAGACGCTGTCGCGCCACAGCTCGCGTTCTGTGTAGCTGTTGCTGACACGGCTACATTGTGCGATGTTTGATCGCCACAGTGGAAAATTGTGCAGTGCTGTTCGGTCTTTTGTTCCGATGCAGACTGTAAGGCAAGTTTACTGACGAGAAATTGGTCTCGTGCTTGCGCACTGGCAATGCACAACAACAACGTTGACTTCAAGAAGCAGTTGTTCGAGTGTCTACGGTATGGCCGAGTAAACATGGCAGTTTTTTCAGGGTGCAAGGAGCGCGCGAAATTTGAATGAAAGAAAAAAGACGTTCAGAAACCAAATTCTGTGCCAAATTTAACGCGTTTTTTTAACTAATGAATTCTTCGTGCTATTCTGTTCATTCCTTTTCCCTTGCACACATGATTAGGAATAGTGTTGGCCTTTTTTGAAAAAGACAACTCCTAGTCTGCGACTGATCCTGCCTTGATGGACTGCATTATTTATTCGGCCATACTGTAGCTTTTACTGCTTGCACACCACAACAAGGCAGCACAACGGCAAAAGCAGCACTTTGCAGAAATGCGCTCGCGAGCTCGACCAACGGCGTAAAGAGCTGAAGGACGAACGGAACTTCGCAGACGAGATGTCGCGCATCACGTGCATTTTGCGCGAGTCGTGCGCGCACACGCAGGGCGACAGCGACGCCGCAGCGGCAGAGTTGGGCGAGGTGAAACAGCGGTCGGCGACGTTGAAGAAACGGGTGAGTGCGCATGGGCACGCTGGAAACTGTCGGCCAACCAGAGCATCGCAAGCACTCGTTCCACTGGTCCTCAGAACCAGGGTAATTTTGCCGGCAACGGTTCCGCACCCAAGTTATTTGGACACAGAACTGACATGCCAAAAGTGATAAAAAAAATCATTTTATGGTGACTTTGTGATCTTGTTTAATGATAATGCAGTGATAATTTGCCTCGTTTCACTCTGAAAAAAACTGCTACCAATCCGCAAAATTTGGTCCAAATTCTGCCCCAGACTACTTCATTTTTTCTGGCCAGCCTACCGGAACGTGTTTGACCCCCGTGAAAGTCTGCAGTCAACCAACATTTTCTCTTTTTTTCGGAAACTTGCTCAATTCAACCTCAATTTCTGCAGATTGTCGAGCTTCGCGACGAATGCGATTGTTTGCAACAAGAGCTGACAGCAGTGAACGACGAAATAGAGGTTGGCTCGTGAGGCATTATTGTTTGTTTGATTTCACAGTTGGTCACTGCTTTCTTTCGTCACTGGTAGTTTGATAATAAAGAATGAATTGTTCAAAAGCCAAATTAATTGTGGAAACCATGATAACAGTAAGATACCCGCAGAAGCTACCTTCAGGTGTGGAACCAAGGGCCGGAGTGGAAGAAAATAAACCTTACTTATTTTCCTGACGTGTTTCGGGAGCAAAGTCAAAACACGATTTGAACTGCAATGGGCTCCCGTACCTTTATCCATAAGGTACCCGCAGCACAGGTGTGCAGATCGGTCGTCAGTTGACACCAAAGCAGTCAGCTTAAAATTGATAAGCTTACTGGGCCAAATTTCAGCTCAAAACAGAATCTAATAGACATGTATAAAATAACAGAATTCACAAAACGCAAGATGTTTGAATGATCCTCGCAAGTGAAAAGAAAACAATTGGCTTCACACAAACTCGTTTCACAAATGAACCACGCATGGAAAAATCTTACATGTATGTGGTATCAGTCAGAGTGCATACAGCATAAGGCAGCAGAGCACAGTGTAAACAGTGTAAATCGATAAACCACACCCGCAGCCGATGGTGCATGGGTTAAGTACAGCATCAGAGGTTATACCTTGGAGACAATGCGGCTCAGAACACCTTTTTTACCAAATATACCGAATTTGTAAAGCAATGTAGGATTGCGTGCAAATGCTCTGCACATGCCATCATAAACCACATGTGTTTCATGACCGCTGTTTACAAAGTCACGTTTGAGTTTTTGTAAGTCAGAAATGGCATTATCTAAGCTGGTATTTATACGTATTATTCTAACACAATGACCCATGATAATACCTCGAACGGTATTTTTGGAAATACAGCTTCTACTATTAGTAGCCCTGATTACTTTAAAACTGAAGGCATCGGTTTTGTTGTATAAGCCAAACGAATTCTGGCCGATAGTTAAACGTAAATCTAAGTAATGAAGAGAACCATCGTTATTAACTAAATCTTTATTCAAGATAAGGTCTGCAGGATAAATAAGACCAGAAACATCATCAAAATCAGCGTTTATAACTAAAATATCATCAATATATCTGTAAATGCGCACTTTATTGGCATGTAGCCTATGGCTGTTACTACGCTGTAAAAATTGATATTCAAGGAATAAAAGCGTTAAATCCGCCAGAAGAGGTGATGCATTACCACCCATAGGTATTCCCTTGGTTTGTTTGAAAATTAGTCCCCCGAATTTGACATATGATTCTTTAAGCACGACCCGTGTCAATGATTTAACATCAGGTGCTCTGAAATAATGGAAAGAACTATCCATGATTTTGTTGGTGAAAAATGGCATGCTAAAAGCGTTTTCTTTATTAATGCAGAGAAATGAACACTTGCTATTAGCAAACAGCATGTCTGTCAATTTATCTATGTTTTCATGAATAATATCATGAGATAATCCCGTAAACAACGTACTAAAATCATAGGCTGCCATACTCTCTGGAACAATTTTATGATTTATACAGTCGTTAACTATGCCATGGCTGTTATCTATTGACCAGATCAAGCGTTTACCACTTCTAGAACCAGCCAATTTACAGTAATTGTGAAAATGAGATTTGAATTTTGTCAAAACACGTTGAAGAAGAATTGAAAGCTGCTTACAGGAAGAGTTTGTCGCCGCTGCAATATATCTGAATTTGTAAGGAACTTTATGGAATTTGGGTGCTCCATATAGAATACAGCTGCCCAGATCACAATGCGCTTGTTCGTTTCCAACAGAACACACCCGCATTCAGTGCCTTTTTCTCCAGCGTCGCGGCATTCTGCAACGCCGCCCACCAACAATCAAAACTGAGCACGGCGATTCGGACAGCGAGTCGGCCTCCCTCAGCAGCTCATCATCAGTGAGCAGCATCAGCAGCAACGAGTCATTCTACGAGCAATCAGCAAACGACCATCAGCAAGACACGTCGTTCCCGTTGTTGGGCGATGTTAACGACGATCTGGCGTCAAATGACCGAAATGATGCCGCGCATGGAAACGAGCACGAAAATCTAGACTGCGCCACAACAACAACAGCAACGGCTGGTGACGCAGCAGCACGGAGAAATGAAGTTTCGGAACTCGCTGGATTTGGTGGGCGGGCGGCTGCTGCTGTTGCACGGTTGCACTGCAGTGAGATAGATCAGGTTTGTGGGCAGGCATTTTCTCTTGTTGCTTTCTGAATGATCACACGATGTTCCACTTTTGGTTTTGAGCGAGTATTTCTCCAACTTCACAGTCAGCCAATCTGAATGAGAGAAATTGTCTCGAACTACAAAGCAGCTTCAAAAGATTCAACAATATTCAAGACATGGCAAAAGTTGCGCGAGACGAGAAACTACCCGTCTCCAGTTAACCCGATCGAAGCACCGTCAAGCTCCTTCTTGACAAACATCAACGTTCAGATCCAACGCGAAATCATCAAAATCGACCGTGAGATCAAGCAACGCGAGTGCGGCGACATGGCGACCGAGGCGCCACCGAGCGACGACGCGATGAAACAGCTGG
Source organism: Theristus sp. LFF4_11 (assembly GCA_030248135.1). Taxonomy (NCBI): domain Eukaryota; kingdom Metazoa; phylum Nematoda; class Chromadorea; order Monhysterida; family Xyalidae; genus Theristus; species Theristus sp. LFF4_11. The sequence goes on along the minus strand of JASANC010001882.1, from coordinate 631 downwards.
CTGACGACATCGATCGACTGCGTGGCGAGCGCGCGCACCTGCACCACCAGCTGAAGGGCCTTCAGTTGAACATCAATATTCGCGCTAATCGGCCGAAGAACGAGTGAAGCGCGAATCTGTATACACTGTATATAGTCTGTTTTGTGAAACCTGAATGTCGGTCCGGTTGAATAAATATAGTTTAGCTGGCATATGTCTGAAGTTATCATCGTGATTTTGGGTTGAACTGTACGTTCGCTTGTTAACAACGTCTTATGATTGGACGAGGAAGAACGAGTGTGGCGAACAGAGTCAAAGTTAATTGAGGAAACTGTAATTCGTTGATTCGTAAATGTGTTTTGACGTGCAGTGGTGTAGAACTGTTGTGCTGGTAACGTTTTTAAACTGGCGCCTGGCCTCATAGTGTTCGACAGAAGCTTGCACTTTCATCCCCATCGCCAAGAATGACTGAGTCGTGGGTGTGCGACCAATGCAAAGCCAGATGCCTTTGTTTATGGTGCTGAACACAAATCTGGTTGCTTTAGCTTCACTTTTGGCGAACCTATTATTGTTTCAAAAGTTTGTAGACACTAAATTTTACGCTCTGGGAAAAGCCGCACAGCTAAAACAAAGAAGTCCAAACCCTCAATGC
>JASANC010001881.1:0-12636 GCA_030248135.1 Theristus sp. LFF4_11 | reverse complement strand
CTGAGCTGAAAATAGCAGCAATGGATAACTCAAAACTTTTGTTGTTTTTGTTGTGTTAGAAAAATTCAACTGAACGCGTCAACGCTATCACTCACGGCACATTTGAAACCGTTAATCACGCGTGTATGCTTCGCAGCATCAGATATACCGCACAAATTAGGTGAGGTATGCCGCAGTGAGCACCCAATTTGACCCTTTCATCAGTGGAAAGTGTGTACGTATTGCTGTGCACTGGAGAGCGGAAAAATTGAGGAACAGACTTTTTAGCCCCACAATAATTTCTAAGACCACGTACAGTCCATTTCGATATCATATGCCAGTAGCTAATTTGTTGGCGATCCCGTGATGAACGCTTTGCCTGCACAAAAAACGTGCATCACGTGATCACCAACCAATTAGCTAGCTGCATATGGTGTAGAAATAGAATGTACACATTGTACACATATGGAAAAACTTATAATCTACAGAACTCAACTGCTCAATTACCCTTCAAATTTCAAAATAAATTTTTTCACAATGACTTACATCGTATTTACAATGATTTACATACTTACATACTGACTCAAATCGCTGCATTTTGGATGTGGCGCACATTACACATAGATGCATGTTCATAGCACGATGTGACACAGCATGCACGTTACATACGTGATAATAATTTAACTGTTGATAGCTAAAAATTTGACACAACGAAATTGGAAGCACAGTTCCTCGATCGCTGCGCGTTTCACCTCAAAACTTTGCTTCAGAATACCAGTCAGTGTGTTTTTTCATCATTATATTGCTCTTTCTATAACACGTTAACAAAAAGTATCCAGCCCTTTTCGTGTTCTTTTTCAAGTTCGTGCCCCCCTGTTGCCAAAAAATTCTTTCATAATTTTTTTCAAAAATTTTTTTTTATTTTTTTGGCTCACGAAAAGGCTTGAAGGTGTCATGAAGAGGAACACGACCCGTAATACGATGCGGGACACATTTATTTGCAGCGTGAAGCGCACAAGCAAACCGCCGATCACAAAAATGGGCAAACACGAGCTCGCGCGCGTTGCACTACTCTGCGTGGTCGTCATCGATTTGCTGCCAATGTTGACGCTGCACAGATCGCTGGGCGTCGCCGCCGTCAGTCGGCGAATATGCGGCAAACGACTGACGCAAGTCGTCCGAGCGACGTGCAAAGCGCGCGGCGAGCAATTGTGCGGCGCAAACCAGCAGAAGAAGCGTGCCACGACAACAAACGTGACACTCCACAGACAGCGCAACTTTGGTGAGCACTGTCTAACGTTGGTCAGAACAACAGTCTGACTTTGGTTGGAACCGGAACAAGCATGAACTGCACATGCCTGTTGTGCATTCAAAAGCACGGTTGCTGGATAATTCAGCATGGCAATTCAGTGAGCCAATAGCAGCTCCATGATTCACAGCTCATTTATGATCTTTCCTTTTTTGGTCCCAAGACTCAACGCGCGCATAGATAGATAAACAAACAGTTTCACGCACGACGCGGGAATTCAAAATTTGCAAAGTGAACCGAATCTTCATGTGGCAATTCAAAGCAGCCAAAATGATCCGACCCTATTTAAGAAAAATTGAATCCTACTTCTGATCAATTTGCCAATTTTGAATTCCCGCATCATGCATGAAACTGTCTATCCACGCGATTAGACAGGACTCGTGGCAACAGGTCTCTGCTTCATTTGGATGTTGAAACAGTCGGTATCATTTCAAAACAAGCAATTTTTTCTGTCACAGACTTCGGATCCCTGACGCACAACGGGTTGCTGTTGAATCCGCTGGAGTCATTGTACTTTGACCACGAACAATTGTTTGCGCAAAAACAGCGTAGCAAGAAGAGACGAGCTAACCAAGGTGACCACAAGATTGCGGTTGTGTGCTGCGACCGGGCAGAGTGCACCTACGAATATTTGACGTCGTTTTGTTGCTAGGACTCTTTTGAAATCCAATGTGAGGTGATCAAAACTTAAATTTGACATTTTGCATATTGATCACCTTGATCATTATGCTGTAAACCGTACTTGTGCTGTGCACGTTCACCATCTTCACCATGTGATCAAGAGTTAATCAGTTTTTCGCATGTACCAACTGTACAGTGAAGTTACACTACACAATTGTTATACAATAGCGTGATCGAGACAAAAACACTTGAAACCGGTGGTTTGCTGTTTATGCAATGCATCGCGTGATGTAACCTTTTTGAAAAATCTTGCAAAAAAATCATAAAAACATGAAGCACTATTGCGCTGCAACAAAAGTACGGTATTTAAGAAGTTCCGTGCGCCTACGACAGAACTTGTTTATCATTTTGAACAAGAGCCTTGACTTTCATCGAGACATGATTTTGATAACCAACAATCACGCAAAAAGCACCTATCTCGGGCAATAAAGCCGCAAGAGACTCGTTGTTTTGCAGTTATTCGTTTAAACTTTTTCAAATTACCGAGTTTCTTCGGTGCTTGGTATGCAGCACCCACATAACTTCAAAAACATTGATGCATTAAAAACGTACAGCCGTTGCAATAGCCCTGCCACTAATGTAGATTATTAAAACCAGCTCATGATCAACGTCATAACTGCTGGAAATGGCATCTTCTTTTACTATAACTAAAAATCTCTTTGCGCTCAATTGTTTTTAAACTTATATGCTTGAGCATTTTGTGCATGCGCATGTTATTTGCAGCATAAATTACGGCTCAATTGTTCTGTGTACAGAGTGTACTGTGTACTCAAGTGTGTGTACAGGTACGTGCTTCATCACTGGAAAACATGTTTTCAGCTTTGGCCGCATCTGCCGTGGCAACTTTATGATATTTACTTGCGCCCTTTAATCATGCCCATTCGCGAGCGAAGCAGAGCGGAGCGGACAGCGGATGCAGGCATAATATGGCCCGTCAGTCGCTCGCGCGTAAATTTCAAACTTACTTTGCCTCGCTCTGTGAACATAAAAGGAGCTGAGATTTTTTTCTGCGGCACACAGGCAGACAATCCACAGATACACTGTGTGCAGCAGAAATTTTTTCGTGGTGATCTTCTACACACGCTGTGTGCGTATTTTATCAATTCTGAAAGTGAAAAAAATTATTCTTGTTTACCCCTTTTTTTCGGCTATGTCATCAAATGTGTACGCAGTTTCAGTGATATAAAGAAAATTCTGACTGTTATGAGAAAAACATTTTCTAGGGTATAAATCTTCGGGATTTTCAAATTTCGCATTCATTTTTTTCTCCGATGCTTCCCAAGGCTAAAAATTTAGCTTGTTTGTACAAAATTACGAAAAATGCTTATTTTGACGTGTATTTGCGATTTCTGCGCGTGTAACAAACCGTTATTTGACAGATCAAAAAGTTTCTAAGGGTAACCAACAACGGAGAGTTTGAATTTGACCTTTATTTTTAAAAAAATTTGAGGAATAGCTGTTAAATAACCAAAGTCGTGACGATTTCGGGCAAATCGGCCGTGGAAATTGGCGAAATCGGTTCAAAAACAAAAAATGAGAAAATGGTGTATTCCGGGGTAATTCAATGCGCTGATCACGGATTTTGGGTTAGTTTTCTTATGTGAGCAACTCGACATACTGAATCGTGACGATTTCGGGCGAATCGGCCGTGGAAATTGGCGAAATCGGTCCAAAAACACAAAATGAGAAAGTGGTGTAGTCCGGGGTAATTCAATGCGCTGATAACGTATTTTGAATTAGTTTTCTTATGTGAGCACTCTATATACTGAATCGTGACGATTTCGAGCGAATCGGCCGTGGAAATTGGCGAAATCGGTCCAAAAACAAAAAATAGGAAACTTGTCTAGTCCGTTGGAATTCAATGCGCTGATCACGGATTTTGGGTTTGTTTTCTTACGTGAGCAACTCTAGATGCTGAATCGTGACGATTTCGGGCGAATCGGATGGGGAATTTGGCGAAATCTGTCCATGAAGGAAAAATGAGAAAATAATGAATTGCGGGGTACTTCGATGCGCTGATCGCAAATTTGCTTTTAGTTTTATTATGTGAGCAACTCTAAATGCTGAATAGTGACGATTTCGGGCGAATCGGCCGTGGAATTGGCGAGATCGGTCCAGAAACGAAAAACAAGAAAACGGTGTTTTCCAGGGTAATTCAATGCGCTGATCACGGATTTTGGATTAGTTTTTTATGGGAGCAATACTAGATACCGAATCGTGGCGATTTCGGGTGAATCGGCCGTGGAAATTAGCGAAATCGGTCCAGAAATGAAAAACAAGAAAATTGTGTTGTCCATTTGGGCAATTGTAAAATTGGGCTCGGGGCAGTATTGCCCGTCTCCGCCGGAGTTTGGTACCTTCGGGTTTCCGGAACCGGCGCGCGTACAAATAAAATAAATAAATAAAAAAAAGTAATTCATTGCGCCGATCACGGCTTTTGGGTCAGTTTTCTTATGTGAGCAATTCTAGGTACTGAACCGTGACTATTTCGGGCGAATCGGTCGTAGAAACAGCATAGGCGAAATCGGCCCAAAAACGAAAAATGAAAAACCTGAGTTCTCCGGGGTTTAGAAGAATGTGTGACCAACGAATTGTGAATTTGGTCCGACCTTCGCGCTCATGCAAAAGTCAGAATATTATCTAAAAATGCGGGAGACGCATATAAAAGGAGGAATATGGCTTTGTGTAAGCAGTGACAGACTTGGCTCGACAACACTTTTCAAGTCTCTGATGTGGTACACACGGATACAAGTACATAAGAGCCATATTTTTGCGCCGTTCATTCATTAGAATCGGTTGCACATGGCAACCCTCGTACTTTGTTTGTAGACAAATGAAACTTTCACATTTGCGGTATTTCGGGCATTTAGCGACCACTAAAAACACTAAAATAACGATCAATACATAATGTTCGCTGTTTGCGGTTTCGCCAGGTAGACGCATACCCGCGGTGTCCCCTGGCTCGTCAGATCGACGGACACCAGGCAGAACTATCGAAGGTGTTTTACCACAGACAGATCTTATGGTCTGGGCAAAACATCAGATCAGACTTTGGATCGCTGACACTGCTTTGCCCAGGACAAAGTGTATCGCAGAGGTATATCGGAACGCAAGGTTTCCATCTGTGGCAAAGGCAATGACTCACGGGACAGACGGTTTATCCTGCCACAAGAGTTTGGTAAAAAGGGTGAAAATCAACGGCAGACAACACCATTCTGTCACTGGTTCTGGTATGTACACAGCGGTGCGTACGTTAGTAACAACGATAAAGCTACATGCAGCAATGTTTTGCAATCTCTGATTTTTCTGTTTTTGCACAGAATTTACAGAATTTCGCACATGGTGTGATTTTAGACTAAACTGAAAAGGACAATTTAAAAAAAATTAAAGTTTTTACGCTTTTCAGTAAAACAAACGCGGCGCAAAACTATAGCTCTTATGTACTTGTATCCGTGTGTACCACATCAGAGACTTGAAAAGTGTTGTCGAGCCAAGTCTGTCACTGCTTACACAAAGCCATATTCCTCCTTTTATATGCGTCTCCCGCATTTTTAGATATGATAGCTTATAGATTCATAGCTTAATGATTAAAAACATACGACAGAATACTGATATAAAATCGCTTCAAAGACATGTGGTTTGACAATTAAGAAAGTTATTTTTGCAGGAAATCCTTTGAAATTACTTGCGTATTTCTTAAACCGTGAGTCACAAAAATATGACAGCGTTTTAAAAACAAAAATACATGAATAATTCCTACGTTTCAGGGTCTACTATTTTTCAAGTCACGTATACAGACGACCAGAACCTCTTCAAGCAACAAAATCTCCGACCGTTTACTGTTATTGGTGCGGACGTAATCAAATATTGATGAATTCAACCTTTTGAGCTTTTCCAAACGTGCATTAGTTTAGATTAAAAATTGAAACTTCGTTTTTGTGCCGTCGACAGCCCGACTGCAATAAGATTTGCGTAGCACAGTCGAAATCTCTCATCCTCTAACCGCGCTTCAACCGCACACGAATCATGAACCGAGCGATCTTGCTTGTGCTGCTTACGGCCGTATTAGCGTTGCGCTCGCACGCGTATTTCGACAGTGGCCACTCTGAACACGAGCTTGCCGATAACGAGCAACCGCAAGCGCAGGACGAAGACGAGCTGCTTGAGGACGTGCAGGAGTTGTTCAGTCGTACGAGCGAAGTGCGCCGATGCGGTCGCAAGCTGACACAGCTGTTGCGAGCGGTCTGCCAGTTGACGAGCACCGTTTGCGAGACAAGTGGTCAGCATTGTTTATTGAATTTGCAGTCTAACTCAATAACACATCCAACTGGTCGCTTGGTTGGTGATCGTGATGCAAACGAACGTCCGACACGCTTCAAGCAATTCAAGCACAGAATGCATGCGTCACGTGATCACCAACCAATCAGCTGGTTGCATTTGTTATTTGCTTTGTATTTTGACAAACATCATGTCCGTGCAGTGCATGGAACAAGCACGTTGCTGTTTCAACAAACAAAACACATGTACAGTTGTCCGAAACTGATGTTCCGTTGTTTTCAGTGCGATGTCGCACCAGTCATGAACAGACACACCGGCACCAATGACACACTGCGTGTTTGCGTGCGTGTGACTGCGACTGTGCGTGCAGCCATTACACTAATGATCGCACGTAACGATGTGCGGTCAGCAACGAAGGCATTTACTTTTTTAAAATCGGAAACCATTACAGGCAGACAACCTCAAGCGAAACGCGATTCCAACGGCAACACAACAAGCTCATTCGTGCGTCGTTGCTGTCAGAATTACTGCACATTAGATCAGCTGAGGCAGTTCTGCTGCGACAATGACATGAGCGTCAACAATAACAAGCGTAGTTTTGACAACTTCTTGTAAAACTGACGTGCACATTTGCTTAGCATTTAGGTTTTTTTCAACAACAGTTAGAACATCTAAACGATGTTCGTAGAGTCCGAATTTGCATAGTGACGATGCCAACAGATACGGTCGAATGCTGAACTGCTACAAACATAACCAGACTGTTTGATATTCGAACAATCGATTTACATTTTGTCCGCAACCCAAGATTGCAGTGTTTGTTGTTTATGTTTGAATTTAACAGACGATACGAAATAGATCGGATCGGTATATATACTAAACTACGCAGAACACAAACATTTAAAATGAAGATGTGTGTGCAATTGTGTCCCAAAAAGCAGATCTGAATAAAAGCACAGTGTGAGTCAACGTTTCAATACAGTTTTCCTTGTGTGAAAATAAAAATAAAGGTACATAAAGTCACATACAGCACTCTGTCATTGATGCCGATAAAGGCCAAAGCTCCACTATCAAGTTTTTGTCGCGAGTCAAGTTGGTGAATAATTCAAGTTCGCGCCAAAAGTCACAAACGTTTAGAAAATTGAACTCATTGACAACATTTTCCTGAACAACAGTAGCGTCCTCGTGATCACGTGATCTGGTATTTTTGGTCCATTTTTGAAATTTTTTGATTTTTTGCTCTGTAATTCGTGTGCAGGTGAATGAGTTTCTCTGAAATTTTGCACAAATCTAAGTTGAACTTTTCTGAACAACTGTCTAAAATTCCATTGAACAACTCAACACAACTCGAGAAATAACGCGTCAAACACCTACCCACTACTTCTGCCTGTAGATCACGAAAAATCACTACAGGTGGTTTGCTTCTCGTGCTAAGGAAAATTCGTTGTGCCGGAATTGTCCGGGCCGGAATCGAACGGGCCGCATTGAGCGGGCCGGAATTCTTCAGGACGAAATTAGAGAGCCGCAATTGAACGCACGTACTTTGGTGTCAAAGTTCAACTTAAAAAACACCTAATATGGCTACCGCAACTGGTTTGAACACCGAACACGTGGCACGTACTGAAACCACATTCCCGGTGACCTACATTGACCACATCATGGACCCGCTACTACTGTTGAATAACGTTGCCCGTCTTACTGTGCAACAGACGAAACCGGCACTATTGTTTAGGTAAGCGCCTTGTTTTTGTCGATTTCTGATCCGAATTTCAGTACCAAAAATACGGCAAACTTAAAAAAATCTATCAATTGTTATAATCGAGAAATTTGTGGACTGTTGCAGTAACGAAACGGACTGGCTGCTTTGGTTCGACAGTCACACGTGCCGCACCGTGCAGTGGCGCATTTGCGATCGCCAAATGACCGGTCGGGCGAAGCGAAAAAAGTTTTTTACATTTTCCAGCAATTCAAGTTGTGCAGCGAATGGGTAGCATAGCATCTGAATAAAATGCCTAGTTTTATCCAGTGACGAGGGTTGTTGTTTTTGCTCAATCCACACATGCCATGCTATTATAAACTTTTTCTAACATGTTTGACCGGCCAAAATAGGCTCGTGTACTATTCCGGCCCGCGAAATTCCGGCCCGTAGAATTCCGGCCCGCTCATTCCGGCCCGAAGAATTCCGGCCCGGAGAATTCCGGCCCGGAGAATTCCGGCCCGGAGAATTTTCGCCAGCAAGAACAATATTAAACCACACGAAGTGATTTTTTATTTTTGTTTAGAACTTGCTTGCAGTGACTTGTTGTAGGTTCCTAATCCTAAGCCAAGCCTTTTTGATAAGGTAAAAGGGTCACAAATCCTGTTCATGATTAAAAAAATTAAAAATTTAGTTGTAGTTTCTTTTTTCCAAAAGGTTTCACTTTCCAAAAAAGCAAACAGGACGAACATCATTGAAAATACACTGTAACATGTGAGCATCGATATTTTTATTTTATTATTTCATTACCAAAATCACTTCGTGTGGTTTCATATTGTTCGTGCTGGCGAAAATTCTCCGGGCCGGAATTCTCCGGGCCGGAATTCTTCGGGCCGGAATGAGCGGGCCGGAATTCTTCAGGCCGGAATTAGCGGGCCGGAATTGCACCCCCCCCCCGCCGAAAATAACCTCTTTCTGCAAAAAAACATCTGTAGATCATGCACAGCACAATTAGCATCCGACCTTTTCTGTTTGCTTGGTTTAATCCTTGTTGTTGTTGTTTTGCGGCTGGCGAGTGTTGCGCCAAGAGCTGCATGGCAGTCATATGGCTGCTTTTCCTGTGAGCTCCGCAAAAATGATATGCGTTTAGCGCCGCCGTGAGGCGGATGCCAGGGAGCACCTGCCGGGATTACCAAGGAGCTCAGCTTCCGACGTAGGCTCTCCCTGGTTGACTCCTTCGCGGTTTTGTCAAGTCAATAAGCCAAACAAACAAGCCCGGTAGCTGTACATGACAAGTATGTGTAAGTAAAGTTTTCAAAGAACATCACGTCATGCATTTCGGTCAGACATGTTCCAATAAATAGGCTTACAACTATTTTATGAAAATAGCCCCTGTGATTACCGCTCCACCAACCAGCCGGATTGGATGTCTTTTTGATTGTCGAAAGCGATTGGATGTTATGTTTTTAAAAAGCTGCACTGTTTGGTGTACTTTTAAATTTGAATGATACTGAATGCCAAGTGCCAACCACAAAAAAACTGCTGACCTTTGGCACACTGCAGGTGGTTTGTTTGGCAAGGAAAAATATCGACAAACGGTGGAAACGTGTGGCGACGCCGGTCCAACCGTGCTGGCGAGCGCAACGGAACGATGGAAGTTTCGGTTGATCACAAAACGACGGAGAATTTCGGTGAGCAAAAAACGTCTCAGTTCCAGAACGAAATTATGATTGACGCTCAGCGCAATTTTATTGTTGTCTCGTACATCCGAGACTTCGACCCGACTCCGACCCACTATCACATAGGAAGGCCATAGTTGGGGCGATCTGAAACGAAAAAACCAACAACTACACTGTATTGTGCTGATGCAGAACAACCAATGTCGAAAATCATGCTCTTCATGCATGGTGACACGGGACAACCGCTATGAAACGCGTTTTTTTGCTTGTTTGCAGGTCACTGACCAACACCACCAATTGTTGGGCACTGTTCAAGTGAATAGCGATGATCAGGCAGTCACAATTTCAACGGCAAAAGTATCTTTCCATTGCGTTTATCGGTTTTTTATACTTTAAACAAACAGAACAGACCACCCGGCGTGTCAGATATTTTTGATTGATGCTCCAACCAAGTACCACCAGCTGTTCCAGAAATTTTTCGATTTCTAAATTGGTTGATCTGTTACTATCATCATTTTTTGGATTCCGCGACTCAATGCGTGTGCAGACGTAGGACGGAAACTAGTTTCAATCTTTATATGGCAATTCAAAGTATCTAAAGATAGCCTAAGTGACCCGGCCATATTTAGGGTACTTGGATCACTGTACACCAATTTCGAATTCCCGCATCATGCAACTGTTGATCTATCTATGCGTGCATGAGTCTCGGGACCAAAAAAAGATCATAGAACAGAAAGCAATACTTGTACTACTGAAGATGCTGCAGTTGAAATCTTAAAAAAAAGTAACCACGGTTTGTACCAAGTTTGCTGGTGAGGTCACTGGCACTAAATGTGGTGGTGCGACTACAGTCAACTGGGTTAGCAAAGAAATAGCGCGGATGTGTTCAGCAAGGAAATCGGGTCACCCCGAAAGCAAAGAGAACGCAACACGGCGACCAGCGCAGGGCTCGCCGATCATCGTGCTGGACGGATGCGCCCTGCGGAGTGTGCTGCGGACAGAGACGGGCGCCATCAGCACCGCCGGCCAGCTGGGCACGACAGCGAGACTCTACGACGAGCGAAGAAAGTACCTGCACCGGGTGGAGGTGACGCTGAACGCGCACGGCGCCGCGCTCGACGCGCTGCACAAGCTGCTGCTCGTGGTGGCCGTCGTCTACGCAGAGCACGTGCTCCATCGGACGCTGTACGTAAGAGTGGCCGCTTGATCATTGCTGTTGAGGGAGTGCCAATTGAATGGTGCGAAATCACGGTGCTTTGGGCAATGGATGACATGGACATTTGTGCAGGTTCAGTTTTGTCGCTTCTGAAATCCAACATTACACGCCTTTTATTTTGGGCTCACCGTTTTAATAAAACGATCATCAATCAACGTGTGGCACAACTTGGTGTGTCAATGCAGATGTTTAGACAAAAAATTTCTTGCGCTTCTTCATGATTGTATCTTAGATATGTTCGTAACTTTGCTGCTATTGACGTTTTATTACAACCGGTTTGAAGGCATGAATCAGAATACTGAATTTGCATAAAGCAAAAAGCTTCGTGAGCTCTGCGCGGATTTGACAAACGAGACATAATATCACGTTTTTCGCGCAATGTGAAACACTTTACAGGGTGCCCGGAAACAATCGCGGAATATCCGCTTGGAAATCCGCGACAGCAGACCTGCCAAAAAATCAGTCATATTTTGGTTACAATTGTTTAACCAGTAATCAAACCAGCATATATTTTTCAATCAACCAATCATTTTTTCGAGTGGATTCGTAAGCTACCCACGTCTTGAGTCGCCTCCAACGAGATTCTAAGCAAGCACACTGATTGGCTGCATCATACTGACACAATCAGTTTACCTGACGCTGTCTGAAGAGAACACAACAATAAACATTAACGAAAAGACAAGCGGTCGTGTTTTTTTTCAGCGGTGACCGGCATCCCGATTTGAATAGCATCGCTTGAATAAACATCTGTTCTTGTTCAAAAAACCCTTCACCAAGAGGCACTTTCATCTGCCATAAAACAAAAGGACCGCGAGTCCGCAGCCCACAAGGCAAACACAAAAAAGCTATTGTTCAAATAAACAAGAATTAACAAAAAAATCATGAAGCATCTAAATATGTGAACTGATGTGAACAATATGAAGCAACTGAATCAATCACGTGTTCTTCAGCATTAAAAAGCTGTTTTGAAAGTTCAAGTCAAACAATTCAGTAAAATAATTATCAAAAGCGCTAAACCAGCGAATCTCAAAGAAAAATCGTCCAAATTTCTCCAAAACCAAGCAATGAATTTGAAAAGGGCTTAAACACATGCTCATCGTCATTATGACAAGCGGGATAACAGAAATCAAAAGAACTCGTCGTGAACTTTTTTGAAATTCTTGAAATACAGCAATACAAAAATACAATTATGTTTTATTGTTGGCATCACAATTTACGGTTTGAAAAAAACTCGAGGCAAATAAAAACTACATAACACAGTTTTGAACTGAATTGGAACATTGTGTAAAACAAGAATACTATTTCATTATTACTTCACTTCAGCGGAAAGCTTCTGAAGTTACGAACATTGTCTGAACAACATAACCGTGTCATGATGAGATGAGACTGTTGAAGAAGAGCACTATGCATAAAAAGAAAGCGAACAGCAAACTTAATAATATTCTACAGCGAATCTGTCAGAAACTGTCAATCAAAATATCAGGTCAGGTTTGCCACGTACGAGACGAGCGTCCTGGCGGTTTCTTGGACGTCCTACGCCTGGACTCCTTTTTGACCCGTAACCGTGTTGTAGCAAAACCACCCTAGCTTTGAAAATCGATTGTGAAATTTGCAACTTGCATCATTCTGTTTCATTTATGAAATATCACAGTAAAACACTTAAAATAGAACAAAAAATAAAAACAAAGATGTCAACACAGGGTTTCGTTTAGATATTTCACTGATCAACGCAACGTGCGTTGCTTAAGTTTTCTAAACCGCATCGCAGAAATAGTAGGAAAACACGCTGACTACGAAACAA
>JASANC010001879.1:0-77021 GCA_030248135.1 Theristus sp. LFF4_11 | reverse complement strand
AACGTTGCCTACTTGCTGCCCGTAAACGACCCAGACACCAATCCCCATCCGGTTAACATCACCTTTCTCCGCCCCTGTCATGATCATTTCCCCTCAGATTCCTTTCGAACGCGCACCAAAGAGTTGCGCTTCAAACCCACTTGGTTCTCCAAACCGGCCATTATCCCCATTCCCCAATACCTTCTTGACAAAGTTCCCGCACCAATTCATACCAGAACACCACCTAGTGCAAATATCAATAATCCCCGCGTTGAGTCGCGAAACAACCCCGCAGACTCCGCGAAAACAACATCCCCAGCCCCAGTTCTCCTAGACTCCGCCCTGGATCAAGAGGTTGATTCAGATGAGCAGGAGCCGGTGTAGAACGGGTCCCCACTTGTACTAAAACATTATTTTCAATTTCATGTTTTTATTTGCAAATATTTGACTTTTCTTTTCCATACTTTTATAAATATTTTTCTCACTACAAATATCATTTTTTTTTAATTCTCCTTAATTTTGGTCGCAATCGATCAAACATATATTTTGTATATTTTGTTCGTATTGAGTATATTTTGCCCAAAATCTCATGCGGTGAAGGCACTATTTTCATTTCAACATATTTTCGTGAGCACTGCCATTTCAACTCCAGTTCACTGTCACCTAAACAAACCACTCAAATTCACTCAATTGTTCGCCAATTTAATTTTCAAATTGTTCACACCAGCATTCATAACCATCTTTTCCTTTGCGACAAGAGGCACTAATTGTTGTCGCGTATTTAAAATTTACAATTTTTCTTTGAAAAAAGCGAAAAATTCTGATTTTTTCATGATTTTTATCAATTTGTAAAAATTACCCCGCAAACACCCCTCAGTCACCCCGTGTGGTACCCCACCATGCTGGACACTGGAAGCGCTACAAGCAGCTCGTGATCCAAATCTTCCCCTTACTTTTCCAACCTTCTTTGGCGCCTAAAAACACGTTTTTCTATGTGCACCACACTCCCCCTATGCTCCACGTGTTAAATTTCAAATTTGAAATTTTTCCCGCCAAAAGAGATTTTATTGATCACCATCCCCCTCAACACCTGCACCCCCGTTAACACTAACGGTTGAGCGCGCTGAATGCTGCTGACTCGCTGTTTAGTGTTCGTTTTTTTTCGTTTTCCAATTTCCCCCCCTCCCTCCCTATCTTTTACGTGTTAAAAATTCGTTTCCTTAAATTTACCCCCTTGAAACCCTAACCTAAGCCTGTAGTAGCTTTGATTAGTTGCAGCCTGACTCGCAGCAGCTGATCAAAGCGCAGGCTGCTCACAAAATAATTACCAGTACGAATTAGCCCCCTTTTAAATTCTCAACCCCCCCCTCTATGCTTAACGTGTAAAAATTGGTTTTTGAAAATTTTCCTTTCAAACACCCTTCACCAAGGCGCACAGTGTTTTTAACACGTGCTGCCCGGTCTAATCTTGCTAATGACAGCAATCATTGGCACCAACAGGCGGTTTCCGCAGTCTCCGCCCCTTTTTCATTTTGCGCCCCCCCGACTATGTTTTGTGTGTGAAAACTGGTTCCCTAAAATTTACCCCTCAAAACCCCTCAACCAAAACGCGCACTGGTTTAAATACCTGCTACTTGATCCACTCTTGCTAACGACAATCTTCATCGACACTACCCGGCGGCTCCTGAAGTCTCCGTCCTGTTTCCATTTTTCACCCCCCCAACCCCCCATACTGTGTGCATGTAAATTTCGCTCATCGAATTTTCGTGTTCAAACTTAGCTTTCATGCCTTTCATGCATTCAATCATCTGCTACTCGTTGTGTTCTCACTATTGACCGTGCTCACTAGCGCGAAAACGCTGCTGGTTTGATGCTGCGTCGCTTTCCAAATTTTTGCAACCCCCCCATACTTTGTGTGTGAAAACTTCATCTCCCAAAATTTTTCATTCAAACTTAATTCTAAGGTTTTTCATGCATTCGAACACCTGCTACTAAATGCTTTCTTGCTTTTGAGATGGCTCACTAGCGCTACCAAGCTGCTGGTTGGATGCCAAACTGATTTCCAAATTTTCGACCCCCCCCCTATACTTTGTGTGTTAAAATTCCGTTCATGTTAAAAGGCCCCCTACACACACAGATGAAGTCTGCTATTGTTCTTAAAAGCTGCAACACGTTCCCTAGCAGCTAATGACAGTGCTAGTTAGCGCTAAAACGCTGATCAGCTAGTCCCCGCCCCCTTTTCAAATTTCTTGGTGCAGCCTCGGCGCGACCACTTAGTACACAAGGTTCGCAGCCCTGGCGCCCATTTCAAACCTCTGCAAGTTCATTTCCATACCTGTTAACACCTGCTGTATGTCCCCTAGCAACTTTTCAACATAATGCCCCACTTGAAAAACCCCGGTTGTCCCATTAATTCCCCTAATTTTGTCATCGTACCCTGTCGAAAGTAGTGTTGTGTGTTTTTTATGCACTATCATTGCTTTGAATTGCGTTTAGGTTCTGCAATATGGTGTTCTACACCTGCACCAGCATCTGTTGCACCTACTCATCAACTTCCCCCTTGGTCAGTCTCCGCCCCCTTGGCGTATGAGGCTTAACCAAATTTGGCCCCCTTCATTTGTGACGGTCCCCCGTAAATGCGTTCATGTTTTTCGCCCACTAAAATAGTGCTTTGCAATTTCCTTACACATCATTCCCCTTCAGTTTGAGCTCGCCGAGCTGATTAGAAGCTTGTCGCGGAGCTAAAATCCCTAAATTAAGCCAAAAATCCCATTTTTAGTTCCCCTGTGTTGAAGCATACGCGATGTTTCAAGGTCCTAGTCTGCAACTCCTAGTCCAAAATGTCACCTTGAATGCAAAGGACACCAACCCGCAATTTCGAAATTATACCGTAACCCACCTCAAAATAGACCAAACCCTAAACAGAAATTCATTATTTTATTTATTTTATTTTCATTCCACGTCAACTTCCTGACATTTACCTTCACCAAATAATTGGAACGTCATGCCAAATTACTCTTCCATTCATATTTTCATTATTTTCCTATTTTTCCTGGCCTCCATTTCTAAAATTGTGTTCTTTTTCCTACTAGGCCTTCTGTTTTGTTTGTGCGTCGTCGCCCATCGCCGCTCTGCGCACTAGACTCTCAAATTAGCACGCGCATATCATAATAATCGTTGTGTTGTGTGTCTTCTTAGTTTATTCCAGAAATTCCAGTCAACAGCGACCGCGATAAAGACGACGACGTCCTGTTTCAATCAACTGACGACGACGACGATGGGATATGACGAATCGATGGTGCCCCCACAATTTCTGATGCAATTGCTGGCGTAAACGGACGTGCCGAATCAAGCGTCCGCGGTTTGTTAGCAACGGGAAGAAAGAAGCGTGGGCGTTTCGTGCCCGTTTGCATCAGTTCTTAATAAATTTTTGACACATTTTTTTTTCTTCAAAACAGCAAACACAAACGTAGGTTTCCGTGTTTGTGTTTGCACGAAAATTGTTTGAACGTCGAATAGCTTAGCCAAAAATAAGTTCAAACACTACCCCCCCCTAGTTCTGTGGCGTCGCCCTCGTCTCTAGGTCAAATACGCCCAGAAAAATTGTCATTTTTGGGTGCCCTAAACAAATATTTTTGCTGTTTTCGCTGCCCCTAACTCACAATAAAGCTGTCCTAAAAGCTTTATTGATAAAAATATTAAGTGCCACCGCACCCGCTGCTGTGTGAGCGCGAGAGTGCGAGCACTTAAAGGTAAACGATAAATTTTAAGTTTTAGTTTCTGCCCCCCCATTAAAACTTAAATTATGGCAAAATTGTCATAATTTTCAACAATTAATTGGGTTTGTATGCTGCTCAGCGCGTCCCTACGCTTGAGCGCCGCCCAATTAATCCATCTATTATTGAACAATTCCCCATTTTTCACTAGTTCCACCAATGCCCTAAACCCAAGCCTTTTTAAATTAACTGGATACAATAATCCCTAACTAGTGTTCAAACCCTTCTTTCCCTGGTCTCCATTACTGTCTGAAACAAGTCCACAGTTCTGCCGAAGCGTTACCCTCAAAATTATCTCTAAAATTACCCAAAATTTCAATTAAATTTCGAAAAACCCCTCTACTATTTCTTCTTCCTTCTCCTTCTTTCTCTTCTTTAAAACTCATGTATGCGTCCTCTTGTACGTGTTAATTGTAAAAACTGTCCTGCGTAAAACCGAATTTTCCAAGTTTAAAACAAAATAATTTTTTTTCCCTATTGGTTGATACCCTCCAAGCGTGAACAATTTGTATAAAAATTACCTATACATCCATCCATACATCCATTTTATTTCGTGAAAGGCAGGAGACTCCGATAAAACTGTGTGAATAGTATGAGATTCGAAGACCCAACAATCATTCATCAACTACCATCATTCTCCATTATGTTCATAGTGTTTCATTATAAATCATACATAGTTCTTGTTTCTTATGTATTCATTTTTATTAATTGTTTATAAATCATCCCTTTTATTCAACACAGCCATATTTTTCTGTAAACGGCGAAACTTCTTTGGTATTGTATAGCTGCGCTCATATTTGTCAATCACAAGCGCTCAAAGGTCTATCATTGTTCATCCTTCTTCTTCTTCTTTCCTTCTCTTTCTTACTAAATTTAAATACACAAAGTTATCACTCTAAAAATTTCTTGTTTTTTTTTCTGCAGTCTTTCATCAACAAACCACTGCCATATTACAAATTTCATCGTATTCATTCAACAACAGTTATTTAATTAATATACTCATTATTTCACAACGACGTAATCGCCAACGAATCAAAGCGAAGAAACCCGAGATTATTCCTATTAATTGCCATCTAACGGCATATGCACCAATCGAACAATAACGACAACCCACTCAAACGACGTCTCACGATGCCGAAGAAAAGTAATCGCTATCGTGGATTAACCGCAGTCAAGAAAACAAAGAAAACGGCCACAACTCCACAGACAACGGCGTCCCAACCATCGACGTCTCAGCAATCAACAGCAACAACATCTTCACAGGAACCCTCAAGTGCAACAACCACTTCCGCCGTCTCCCACATATCCACCAAACAATCCTTACTCACAACAACCACTTCGTATTCATCCACCACAAGTGCCACAATTTCTACTTCCGCGTCGAGCCTCACTGTGACTCAGTCAGAGCTTGCCTCCGCTACGGCGTCGACTAGTCACAGCGCTGGCTCCGCTCCAACCCCAACCAAATCCTCAACGACACCAGTCCAAGTCGTCCAACCCACTCCCATTTCCCCGTCCACTCATTCCCCTACTCCTTCCCCTACATTCACTCCAATCACTCCGCCCAGCACTACATCAGCAACACAAAACACACCAACGCCCATGATCACGACAACATCACCTGATCAACTACACACACACACGGGCAGACCACAGGTGGCACCATCAACAACAACTGTGCCACCCGCAGGCCCAACTTGTCCGGCCTCAGATCAGCTGCGGTCTGGCCCGATGGTGTGTGGTCGTCCTGAAGATGAATCGCGTCCCGACTCGCTCGCTCGGAATGTGGATGTCACAAGCGAGGTCACCTCTGCCACTGGGCCCCAGACCCTGCGGCGGACGGCGGCGATACCAACGGACAGCACGGCTGTCGGCCCGACTGCAGTCGCTGCGACCACGGTGCGGTCCGCGGGTGCGGAGGTTACGGATGGTCAACGGTCAAGTCCGTCCGTCCGCGCACCAACCGTTGACTCGACACAACGCGATGAGTCTGTTCAACTTAACCAAGGGGTCGGACTTCCCTGTTCACAAGGAACTCCAGCGCTGCTAACCCCGTCGTTGACGTCACAAACCGTTGCTCAGACTGGACCCCCATCGGCCGATCCGTCGGTTGTCAGTCAGCACTTGATATCAACAACAGCGGCTGATGAACGCGCTTCACCTGGTATTGTCCAGTACACCCAATCCCCCGGAGCCGTTCCTGGTCAACGCGCAGAGTCGCGCCCACAGTTGGGTTTGAATCCCGAGGTCTCTTCCGTCCTGCCGTCAACGGTGTCCACTGTCCCGGTTGCCGATGTGCCTTCGTCTTCACAGCAAAAGCAGTCCCAGTCTGCGACTCCGGCGCAACAGTCTGAAGGCTCTATTCGCACAGTCGTGGCTGGCCCGACAGTTGCTGACGCTGCACAGACTGCGAGCCTGCCGGCTGGTTACAAAATCATTCAAACTTTCAAAATTCCAAAAATTCCCCCACCAAAGCCACCTGTGGAAAGCCAACAATGCAACATTTCCTCGCCATCTGTCGATGGAAAACCACTCACACCACCACAACAACAAATCAACGCATACAAAGTGCCCACGGACGTTGATATTACGTTGCAGTCGGATCTGTCCCACATCTGCCGTACTGCACGTCGAGGTCTTCTGGCCTATGAACCAACCCTTTCATTCCCTGACACATCCCCAACATTTCACCACATTTTCCAATCCACAGTCACAACAATTGAAGAAAAACTCCACACGGAATCGAATCAATTCTTGCCTCTTGTACCAGAAATCATGGTATACGGCACCAACCAGAAAATCTTCAATCTCACCATACCTCCTCCCTTTGACCACACTACCTGGACCAACTTTCTCTATTCCATCCCCCATCAACAACCACAAATCTATCTCAAACCGTACACTCAATTGAATCCTGATCAACTCTTCCAGTATTCCCGTTTTTACAGTCAACAAACTACGTTGCTGCCGCATCAGCTGGCGCACGCGGTTCACAAAGCCACCTTTCAGTTCCGTCATCCCTATGAGTCCCCCCAGTCTCTAACCCCCTTGTTCCAACTCTTGACCAACCCCCAAGCCGACTATTTGGTCCTCAAATACACTGGACCAGTCATCAATATGGACGCTCCCCCAATCCTAGCTACACCATCCCACATGCTCAGTGAACACGACGCTCAATTCAACTTCACTGAAAATCGCACTATTCATGCACATCGCCCAACCCATCATATCGACTACGTTCACAGTCTCCTTGGCAAAGATGTCACGGAAATGGACGAACCCATTCTGCAGGAACTCGCCGGTCAAAACGCAGATATCAACTCCGGTTGGCAAACGTTCCCTATCCCCTTCTTCACCATGCTTACTACTGATCAACACTCGTCCACTTCAATGTCCACCACCTCGGAAATTCAACGCGCTAATCGGTTGAGACTCATGAACGAATATATTTCTCATCTGGCTCGCCTGAGCGCCCATAATTCCAAAGAGGTCCCAAATCGTGCCATCACGTACGAAGCATTCTGCGACCTCATGTATGATAGCACCAACAAACACAATTTGACGGAAGCAACGCGTCGCCACTACAACAACACAATGCGACCGCCCGGTCTCTGTCAATACATCACCTATGTCCCCACTGCTACAACCCGTCAAACCCTGGAGCTGTGTGACACGATTCGCCAGCTTGCTGCACAAGTGGGCAACGTTGTCTCGCTCCACTATACATACGCCACATCCACTAAAGAACATCCCCTGCCCACTAACGATCACCAAATCCCCCACTACCGTATCCACTCCTCCGACCGACGATTTCAATCCTACAAACCCAACACCCCCTACCTCAGCGAACTGGTTATCCAAACTGGCAACATGGTCTTCAATATCAACATCGCTGGTTTCCTTGGTCCGCGATATGAAGAAGACTTCCCGATTCGACAACAATACCTGCTTGCTTTCCTCACCTGCAAACACCTCCGATTCATTGTTTATGGTCCCGTTCAGCAATTTGTCGACGGAATGAACAATTCTTTCGGCAATCCACAATTTTTCCCCGACGACACCAAGTTCGATTTCCATTACCTGGACATCAACGAAATGCTGCTGGCATGCGGTTTCGTTGACATCTCACACATTCAGACCATCTCCGATCCCTACATCGCCACCTACAACCCCAGCTACCAATTCACCTACCCTCCCCACCTCCTCCTCACTTATTTCACCGGTCGTCCCTACAACACCCTCCTCTACGACAGCGATGGTTTGATTCGCCTGCCATCCCAACAAAATGGTTCTTGGGATGTCTTCCAGGAAGCCACTCCTGTGAGTCAGTTGCCACATGGTTCGCCGGCGTATCGCCACGTGCTCGCGAACGCTCTCAAAGCGACGTGTTTGTACGATTTGGCGTACCTGGTCACAGCTATGTCGACGTTTGGCGCCTGGAACGACGAAAAGAAAGCCATTGAAAATCGCGTCGTGGATCACTTTCGTAGTGCCATCAATGACAATCACCTCATCAATCCGCATGACGACCAGCCCCAATTCGATCGAAAAGCAGACAGAATAGTTCATACCCGTCTCACATACACGGATGTTGCCCAAAACGCCGTCTCCAAATCCCTCACTGTCATGATGATGGCTGAGTACAATCACTTGCTCGCCATCTGGACCCACAATCCCAACTATAAAGACCCAAATTATAACCAGCACCAACACCTTGACCAATCCCAAGCTAACTATCGACAAGTGCACATTATTCACCGTGCCGATGCACTCTACAACGGCATGTTGCGCACTGTCGACGAAATTGTTCACAAAACCAATACCACCTACGAATTCTATTATCTCCCACTCATCAACAAAATCGTACACCGATTCATCACCCTCTCCCTCCAGTCCCTCGTTGGTCTCCTCATCTCCACCCCTTATGGTACACGCCACATGGAAATGGCTGTGGCGTACCTGTCTGAAGCGCAAACCCAAAACGTCTGCTATCTCAACAACACTTGCACACCTGAGTGCAACCATTCCACATTGTATGCCCGACCGTATTCTCCAACAGCAATCGTCGATCACCCATATCCGGTGATAACCAACGTCTTCTCTGAATCCTACATCATAAAGGCACAACAAATCATTCATCACAATCCCAACTTTTTCCAATTGCAATCCTTTCCCAACACTACCCCTGAATCACAGTACCGAATCCACTTCCAAGCAACATCGCCACACGTTCACCTGTGTCGCCAACTCGAACGCGCCACAGCGGTCTATGATATGTTCGCCATCAATTATAACGCCATTAAAAACATCCCCTACATTCAAATGACCCCCGACCCATCCGACCCGGATGCCTTCATCGCGTCCTATGGTAACAGACAACCCCCGGCTCAGGCGCAACCATACCGCTCAGATGTCTTTCCAGCGACGGTTGATCCTCGAGCCATCTTCAAAGACCTACGCCAATCCTTCCAATTTGACGAATCCACGACCATTCCCTTCTTCTACAATGTGCCCATTCTCTGGTACATTCACGAAAACACACCCCTCACAAATCCCCAGCTCAAATCCACGAACGTTAATTGCGCCAATCTTACTGTGCTGCAAACGCTCGTATTCCTGCAACTCGTTCGATTCCAACTCTCCTACCTCATTGAACACACTACCGAACTCACATCCGAAGAACACCAGCATCACTGGTTGGAACAGCATCATCTAGCAAATGCGATCGTCGCGCTAGACTTTCAAGCCATTCACAAATTCCAAACCCATATCCTCAAAAATCTCCCATTCCCTCATCACTTCATCTCCCGTCCACCAGAAAATCTCCGACCCCGTCTTCCCAAGCAATTCTGCAATCACGCACAAAGTGCTCTCACCAAAATGCACTACGACGTCTACCATACCAACCACAATACAACCAGATACTACTATTCTCAACTGATTCAAAAATATCCACAACTACAAGACGCACAAGCTCATCTGCTTGAAAATAATGATCAACTGCAACATGACATCATCACCGAACTACATCGCATCTGGTACACCGAACCACGACCTGAACGTCCAGAAATCACGCATATCACGCCTGGACAAAGGAAGGTCTATACGTTCAAAGACCGCCCACTATCAACATATTATCCAACACAGCCCGATACTTACAAGTCCCCTACAGCCCGCCCCGCATCCCAACCAACCACCGCTGCGACACCAGAACTTCAATCACGTTCTGGCTGGACAGGTGGTCCCCCAAAGAACCCCCCATCACTTCCACTGGCTACGCAACATCAGTCCCGTTCTCGTACTCGTATTGTGTATCCAAGTCATCAATCGCATACACAATTTGGTCCACAACAACAATCACAACAAATTGAACACCGCCCTTCCCCACTCACCCCTCCACAACAGAGAATCACCATTCAACAATCCACCTGTACACAACCAATACCTGCCCCACGACGTCATGCATCCCCCCACTACATTACAAAAACGAATTACCGACAAGTCGCGACGACTTCTCGTCCTCGTTCCATGGATTACCGACAACCCCCTCAACCAGAGTCGCGCCAACAGTACAGGCAGCATGACTCTCCCCGCCAGACCATACACATATCCCATTCTTTTGACCAACCTCAACCTCAGTCACTACGTCAACCAAAACAAACTTCTCAGCCAGTCAGTATTACCCAACTGCAAGTCGCGCTCGAAGCATTGTCCCCCGAACAACAACAGCGCGCTATCAATTTCGTTCACCAAATTAGCAAAACCCCAACAGTTGACATTCCCTTTTCCGATATTGAAATGCAGCACTACCTGCAAATGGTCTATGAGCCCCTCATTGAAGAAGACCGTCGTCTCGCACAGCAGATACCGCCGCAGCGACCTGCTCAACAGCAGATACCGCAGCAGCGACCTGCCCAACAACAAATTTTCCCACAGCGACCGGCTCAACAGCAGATACCGCAAGTGCGACCTGCTGAACAGCCGATACCGCTTCGAGATGCCCCATTTCAATTCCAAGCTTCACATCAACCCCCGCAACCCCTTCAAAAACGTCGACGAGGACGTCGCGGACGCCGCTTGAGAAAAGCGCCCAGCGACGAACCTGAACAAAGCCAACCCTCGTCCCAAGAACAAAATTTGTCTGAAGATTCCACAGTTCAAGTTATCCCAGAGCGCGCGACCACATCCGCTGCTGCTCAGCCCCCATCACACCATACTCCTCAACAAACTTTGCCCGCTGACCAATCCGCTCAATTGCAACAACAAGCGCCAGAATTCTACGAACACGCCATAGCTTCTGAAACCTCCCAAACAATACCATCTCAACAAGAACAGCAACAACCGACTGTTGAAGTTCATCAACAATTACAACAATCACACCAAATCCTTACACAATTTCAACAGCAAAATCAGTACCTTCAACAACAAACGGCCCAACAACAGTTCCAATTCCAACAGCTTCAACAAGAAAATCAACGTCTCCTCCAACAATTACAAGCGCAACAATTCCAACAACAACAATGGCCCCCACAAGAAGTTGTACAACAGCAGGCATTCGCAACGCCATCACCAATACCAACACCACCGATCGCATACGAACCAGTACATCACCCGCAAGAATACCCGTCCCAACAACCACATTATACACAGGAACCACCTCCACAACCACACATTGTCCAACTCAATCCCCAGCAGTATCAACAGCCACAACAGGTTTATATGGAAAATCAGCAGTATCAATCACCACCACAACCTCAGGTTCCCCCACAACAACCGTATACACCCCAACCTCATCTGGCCCCACAACAATTTGCCACACCACAACCTCCTCAACAGACAGTCCCACCTCAGGCCACACAAATCCCTCAACCCAGTCCCCAGGAAACCTACGAACGCTTGTACCAACAGTACCTGCAAGCGATCCTCATGAACCCAAACGCGAATATCCAACCACCCGTCAAACCCCAATAAATCCACCCATATTATAATCAAATTTGTTTTTTTTTAAGTGTCAACTTCCAGTATCCACGATCCACTCACATGGTGCGCCGTCTCGAACAATAGTGCCGAGCGTGCCGTCGCCCTAAGTTTCCATCGCTCAATCTTTTCTTTTTGCTCTTCATACTGGTCAGTTTACCCAGTCACTTTCACTAATTATACGGTTCATTCCTACTATACTAATTACGGGTGTCACAAAATAATAATAGTATTCCCAGAACAGCCCACTACCAAACTCCGTTTTTTTTTACTAGTTTAGTAACAAGAATCTCAGAAACCCGCTGACATGCTTTACAACCCCGCTCATAAACGTTTCGAAAACTATTTGTAGTTGCCGGGACGTCAACTTTCGAGGCGCGGGAAGATGTAGTGATGCATGTCGAAGTTTAGAAAAGGCGTAAAGATCAATCGTACAAACGAGCCACTGGCGCGCCCCGATCACGCTGCCGTGCAAACCCAAGCTGCCGTGCAAAACCGCCCAAACGGTCGAGCGAGCGACAGCGAGCCACAACACGAACAATCAACACGTGCAACGGCACAGCAACGGTGAACATCTGGACAGTCTGCTCACCATAACGAACAATCAACCAATCAGCAATGGACTTCAACCAATCAGCAACAAGAACCATAAACCATGATAATTGAACAATCGTCGATTATTCTGATGTGAGCTATGCGTCCGCTACGCAAGCTCAGATGTCGACAGATGATTTTTATTGATTCAAATCCAGCCAATCAGTAAGTAATCACCATTTTATCCTGCAAACAAGTGGTCAAGTGCTGTTCTGTCAACAGTGTCACTGTGACACACAAGCGCGTGACCATGCTCAGCCATATTTGTAGCCAATGACACTGCCTGCTGGACAGCTGGCGTCCAATAACCAGTCTGCATGTGAGTCGTAAGCTGTTAGACTGCATGTAACTTTCTGACATTCAACATAATATTTCACACGCAAACGTCAAAAGAACACCATGATTTGATTGGTTTAGTTACACAAACCGACGCACGTTTTTTGAAAAATTTTCTCGCTTTCATTTTTATTCGCTTATCTGCGGTGCATGTACAGGGTGGGCCACAAAAATTACCGGATTTTAAATTGCTCTATCTCGCGTCTGGTTAGATGAACTAGTCCAAAATTTAGAAATTTCACAGAACTTACATTTAAAAAATTGTAGTATTTTTTCAAACAAAACGATATTGAAACTTTCAAGAAAAAAAATGTAAGATGGTGTGCGCAACACACTTGACTTCACCAGAAAGTGGTGATGAGTTTCGGCATCGGATATGGGTGGCGTCATTAAAATCCATGGTTCACACATTGAGCAACTAGCCTAAAATCGGTTGCAAGCTAACATCGGTGATTCCAACAAACACGTGGAAGATAATGCAGCCTTCGAAAAATATTTGGATGATCATGTGAACATTTATTCAGAGTCATTTATTCATAAGTCAAAAACTTGAAAACTGTGATGTTTCACTTTAAAAAATGTCAAACACCATCAGCAGAAACACAAAAAATTATATAAAATTTTGGGAAAAAATGCGAATCTTGGTTCTGCAATGTTTCCAAGTTTCAGCCTCATACCTCAAACCAGACGCGAGATAGAGCAATTTGAAATCCGGTAGTTAACAAACAAGAACGCCATTGGGTCAATGATGCTGACGCTGGGTGCATCGTATCTCATCCGAGTTGTCCCCACAGTCGTCGACACCGTCGCAGCGTCGATGTGGATTGATGCAGTTTCGATTGATGCAGAAGAAATAGCGCCGTCTGAAGCAGCGCATTCGTTTCGTCACCGGCCAGCACCAAATTTCGTCCGATCCATCCGGACAGTCGATTGAGTCGTCGCAGATCTGGGCGTCCTCAACACAACGCGACCAATCGGTGCACAGCCACTGAGTTCGACTGCACCGGGGCACTTGTTCAACACTCTTCGCTTGCTCTTGAGCTTTGAAATCATCACCTGCAAACACAATGCTTGCTCTGCACTGTTACAACACTGCAAACGGTTTGAAAAATCAACCCGTCATTGGCGGCCAGTGTCCATCAAAATGCGAACCTGTCGAAGTGAGCACGTTCAACGTCAAGATGATGCTGGCAATCAAGCAAAACTGCATTTTGCAACGAAAATACCAAAACATCGAATCAGGTGTCAAAAGGAATGTGAAATGACGACGAAGGCAGGCGGTTTTGGTGTTTTAAGTTGAAAAAATTGTGTCGACACACAAAAAACCGAATGTATCTGTTATGAATAGTGATTTAAAATTGAAAACACAAAACGCAACCAAACTGGTTTTATTTAATTAAAGCAGGTCAATAGGTGTTCAACAATATTTGCAATAATAATGTCAAACTACAACTGCACACAATGGAAACCAAACAAAAAGGCTAAGCACTTTGTTAAAATGCTGTACACAGTACACATGATGCAACATAACGCATTCACCACCCGAGTTAACAAATAAATGCAGCAATTCACGGTAAAACACAGAAAGGTCAGCAACTGATGCTTGAGTTTCGTTCGTTTTTTCATTTATTCAGAACAGAAAATTTCGTCTGAATTATCGCCACAGTCATCCTCACCGTCACACCGATCGACCGGGTTAACACACTCGCCGTTAGCGCAGCCAAAGTAGCCGCGCACGAAACACTGGATCTGAAAAGAGACAGTCGAAAATGAAATGTTGCTGCAAAAAATTCTAAAGCGGCATTCATGAAGCAGTATTCAGTGACGCGCAGCTGTGTTGGAGCATAGCTGCACGGTGACTCAAAACTGCTCCATGAATGCCCCTAAGTTCTAAAGATGTTCGAGATTATCTCAGACGCTCACACGAGACGGCTCAAACTTGTGTGTGCCGCCACCTTACTTGCTCATGAAAGCTGCCTCAGCCAGTGCATGCTGATTTGTCTTTGCATTATAATCTGGTGCACGAGTTTACCTGTTTCGTGCGAGGCCAGCAGTGCAGTTCGTCGGAGCCGTCGTCACAGTCGACAATGTTGTTGCAGATGTCTGTTTTGAGCACACATTTCAGCATGTCAGAGCACATGATTTCGCCCTCTTTACAGAACGGCAGTTGTATTGAATCGAGGCTGGGCAAGCCACGGCCTTTGCGATGGTCGCTTTGCTCGGCGCCCACATCGACGCCATCTTCAGCAGCACTCGGCAACGGCTGGTACACTGCAGATGGCATTCATGCATCACCACACTGGCCGAACAATGAAATTGCAACAGAGATATTGCAGTTTAGTGAGACGTTTGCAAAAAACAAAGGTTGCAGCACCTACCAATTGCGAACAGCACCACGGTCACCATGCAGGCCACGTGAAGCTCTTTCGTTGACATGACGACTGTGGTTGATCTGTTCAGAAATTTGTTTTTATCAAGCCTTCAGATTAATCTGAAAAGAAAAGCGTCAACTTTGGTTGCTTGTTTTCCTCAACAACTACGTGTACAAAAGCATGAAAGTGAGAGTGCGACAAAGCACAAACTTGTGTGTTGCGAACGTGTGTTGCTTCAGAAAGACTCTTTGACATGGACAATTAACGGTTGTGTTTTGCGTTCTGGCTGCACTCTGCTCTTGTGCAATTTCACTTTTATTTGTGGGCGATGGTCAAGCCTGGCTGATTAAGTTCAATGTTTTTTTGTGTGTTTTGCGAGCCTATAATGTCAACGATTTTTTTGCACGTGCGTGTCAGTGACATCACATTACAAATGTGCGCACAGGCTGTTGAAATAATTCAAAGAAATTTTTGTTGTACAAAATTATTATTCATAACCATTTCATTCATTGATGAACATGTGTGAGTGTGAGTGATCGCTTATTGAAAACGTGCAACATTCATTGTTCGTGTTATTTGTAAATATTTACTGCTCTCATTTTTACGGTATTTGTAAACAGATAACTTGTGACTGTTTATACACAAGAGCCATATTGATGAATAGACTTTTTTCAGTTTGACGACAAAAAAATATTGTATCATCCAAATGCTTGTGAACATACCACCAACACGATTTTCACAGTTCAATGAGCATGTCAACACGTGGTGCACGTTAACACGGTCATCATTCGTCACAACATGAAACAAAAAAAAACGATAGCAACACCAAATGCATGTATGCAAGAATATGCAAGAAACCTGTTCGTCCATGCTAAATGCGCTTCAGCACACTGACATTTGAAATTTAAACAATAATATGGCCCGAACGTGCAAGTGCAACAATCTGATGATCGTGTTAAAGCGCGTGTAAACTTGAGAATGACAATGTTGATAACAAAAAAGCGGAGTGCCTCAACGACGTCGCCACGCCGCCCAGCGCTGCTTGGCGTATTTGTTGTTAGCGTTGGCCGCATCGCATGCCATCTCATCAGAGTTATCGCCACACTCATCAACACCGTTGCACCGGCACGCCGGTAGTATGCATTTGTCGTTCGCACACGCGAACAGTCCTTGTTTGAAGCAGACAACGCTCGGTGACGGACTCGCACATCGGATCTCGTCCGAGCCGTCCTCGCAGTCAAGTTCACCGTTGCAAATCTCATCCAGTGACAGGCATTTTGTGAAGTCAGCGCAGAGAATCTGGTTTCGCTCGCATTCGGGCGTTTTCTCGTAGACGACAGTTGGCCTGTATGTCACTGGTGGCGCGTTCGGGTCAAACACGGAGGCGCCATTGCTGTTTGCTGCCTCGCCGTTGCCGTTCAGCACCGCTCCGTTCGAATAGCCGTTGCCATTTTCGGCTCGTCCATTGCTGTTCTCGGCATAACGGTTGCCATTCGCATTCGCTGGTCCGTTTGCAGCGTTGCTGTAGGCTGCATTTCGTTGTCCAGTTGAATGCCCATTGTTACCATTCACAACAGCGCCATTACGATAGCCGTTGCCATTATTTGGCATTGCATTGCCATTTTTTGTGTAGTGACCATTTTTGTTGTTAGTTGGACTTGCGTTATGGCCATCAATGTAGCCATTGCCGTTGGAGACCGTTCTCCTGACAAACCACTGGCGGTTGGCAGAATGTCGCCAGGTAGGCATCGATCTCTTTGTCAAGTGTCGGCTGCCACGAAACGAGTCAGCCACAATCAACGTCACCAATTTGCCGGATCGTGTTGGCACGCGAACATGCGTGTAGTTCGCTGATGGCTCGCTGCGAACTGAAATGGACGAACGCAATGCCTCGCTTGGAAAGGCCACTGCTGGAGTATCTGAAAGGTGTTTCAATAGTTGGATTAAAAAACATGGCGTTTGTTGAAAATTGCTGCAACCGACTCAAACTAGTGCTCTTTTCGAGCCTGTCGCAGTGCATTCGTCACTTTGCCCGTTTCCGCAATGTGCTTACATACCTTTTGCAGTTTTTCTTGTTTTGCCGGACACAGTCTTTGCTTGGTCACCAAAATCAACACAGCCAATCAGTAGCGCCGCTGTGATCAGTAAATTGATGGACATGAAAGGAGCCATGGTGAAACTGCGTTTCTGTGCGGTGTGGTTGTAACTAAACTGCAACCAGCGAGCGTCTGTCTGGGTGACATAACGCGGTTTATATTGTGATTAGCTTTTGAAACTGGTTGTTGCTCTGTGCGCGGACACGAGTGCTGTGATTGTGTGAGTTTGATATTTGTGTTTTGTTGCGTTTCTGTAAACGTAATGAATGTTTTATCATTGAAAAAGCTCTAATACGATGGTTTACACAGGTGTGCCTTTGTTCAGTTCTGTTGTTCATGCGGCAAAGCAAGTTTGTGTTCAGTTTTCACGTTGTATGTAGGTGCAAAACTCAACGCGGCCCAGCTGGTTAAAGTACACCCCGTTTGTTTTGTTGTTGCTTCTTCAAACGTGAACAAAGAGCGTCCATGTTTTCAGCACATAATGTAACAATGGTCGTCTGAGGTCAGCCGTAACTCAGCTTTGTTCAAATATTCAAAAAAGCGAACGTACATACACGTGTGTGCTACATAAACAGCGGAGTGGCATGCACTCCAACAATATGATGTCACTACTGTACCTCCGTCTACTATTTGGATCTAATTATTTTGTCGGCGTTGGATATCAAATAGTAATACCAATATCTTATATAACTACGGTACTTCAATAAAAAAGAGAATTTGATGTGATGACTTATCAAACTGACAGTGCACCATTGTATCGATTGCTTCATGCATGCTACACACATATGGTTAGCTGAATTGAGTTTTGTTCGTACTTCGAAAGCAACTGGACCATATATATTGCCGCCACTAATAGCATGGGACATGGGACACGGAAATTAACGGATGGGGAATGGTAATGTCCAATGATAACACAAAAGTGACAATTGTTTTGGTGGCGAAGCGAGCAAACCGGGCGCGGGCCTCAACACGAATCAGTGAATGCATGCACACTTAGCAACCACGGGTTGTTTAGCAACGAGCAGCATCAACAAAGTCGGCTGCGATAAAGTTAGAGGGAAATACCTATTATGATTATGTACAGCCAACCAAGCACCCACAAATGAATGCACACAATCAAGTAACTTCTCAACTGTTTGGATTGGTTTGCTTGTTCATTGTTTTTAATGGTATCATGATGGTAATGGTAATGATCATTCTTCGCTCTCCGCGTACAAGTGCAATCGATTTCAACTTTGAACTTTGATTATAGTTGTATGTACTTCATCATTTGAAGCGCACACCTTTTGAAAATAATATTACTCTATTTGATTGTCCAACATACCGTAATATGTAGTTCGCATTGAACTGCACACGTTTTAAGAAAGAAATGGTAATCCGAAAACAAGTTACATGTGTTTTGCTGGTATTAATGCTAATTGTTGATACCACTGGTTTGTTCTTTCACATTTTATTTAAAATTGTATGAATTTATTCTTTGCTCAATATGCATAAAACTTTATCTAATCAACCAAAAACAGCGACAAAAACGTTTTCAAAAATGAAAAGCATTTTTACGTTCTGTTGACTCTGCTATGCTAGTCGGTCAATTTAACAGCAGTGGTAGCATAGCATTGACAGTTGGCTACTTTAACAACTGAAGAGATGAATGTGTTCATATGTTTATGTGTGATTTATGATGCGTGGTTTGTACCATGTTGCAGTTTTGGCACAACCAAGACAGCGTTCGCCAGCAGCATCCAACAGCGAGTCAACGGAGGGTGCGCGCTATGAAAGCCACGACTCAAATGACAGTCATTCAGCAGAATCACGTACGTTCATTGTACATACAAGTGGCGAGCAAAAGTTTGGAAACCCGTGTGCGCCCGCTGCATATCGCGCGTGTTAGATGGGTAATTTTTGCGTTATTACTATGCACATAAGCAAAGATTTTTTGTTTTTAGAACTGCAGCACACAAAAATAAAAGTAACACATGCCGTGTTATTTTTTATACACACCATAGTACCCGTTGCTTCGAATGGCATGCGAAACATCAGCGACAGATGTGAACATTATGATAACGTGTGTATGGATCATGCCTGTTCACTTCTCTCGTCACAAATACAGTATGGAGAGAATTCAGAAGCCACTGGAGTCACTCCAGTAAGCAGTTTGCCAAAAACAGCCACCGGACAGCAATTGAATCACTTTCATTTCATTTCAGAAACAATCGTTACGCAAAGTAAAGCACACACACTTTTAGCAGTGAGCAAATTGTCAGGCTATTGTACAGTGAGAAGGAAATGTACAATGAAAAGGCACTGTATAGCATGTCATGTGTTTTGTTGTGTTCATAAAAAACAAAGCTAGCATGTGTTGGGGACAGACACACTATAAAAGCACGCATTACCACAACACACTCACGGGCGCACAGGGGTTTCCAAACTTTTGCTCGCCACTGTATATGTGCACGCCAACATGCGTTGTAATGTGCGTTGAAACACGACGATTTTTAGATGCAGGCCTTGAAGTTGGTGACTTTTTGATTGTGGGCGGTACTCCACGAGACAGAGGTCGTTTGCTCAATGCTGTCGAAACAGAGCGAGGTTGACTGTTTTCAAACCGTGCCACTTTACAAATCATAGCTTCTTGATTCACTTGACTTCTCGGTTCACGTCACAGTTCTCTTCACTTATTTTAAAAGTTTTGAGAAAAACCCTTATACGTTAATCAGGGTATCGACGTTGGCTCGTGTGCATCCAAGAACGCAGCAGTAACAGCTGCACCACTCTAGCTACGAAACTCATTGTTTGACGCATGCACCCAATATCTTTGACTTTCTATGTGCTGTGCTACCCTGCACGCAGAATTTTTTTGCACTTGCACTGGCTGCACTGCATTGCATCGTTAAGATTTTTTTGACAGTGCAAAATGCCGTGCAATTTGCAGTGCAGCGCAGGATGCAGTGCAAGTGCAAAAAAATTCTGGATGTGCGTGCTGCAATTTTTTATTTGTGTTGTGTGTTATAATGGTTTCAGCAAATGAATGAAGTGAATCAAAAAAATAAGTGAAATAACTGGTGAAGTGAATCAAGAAGTGAAGTTAATTGTGAAGCAAATTGTTCATTTTTAGCGTGTCACTAGTGAACTGAGACCATTTATAGATTTATTAAAGACGATTCTGTGATTCTGTTAAAAAAAACGTGATTTAGGTTTTATTCCAGTTTCGCCAATAAAAATCACGTTGGAAAAAACGCCTCGTCGTTCGCAGCCTTGCCCACGTGGAATTTCACTGAACAATCCATTTGGAAAACTTAGCTTGAAGGTTTCATTTCATCACAAATTTTTAGTATCTGTTCACCGATATGTTTGTGCTGTTATTGGCGTTAGAAATTTATCACCGTAGCAGCGTTATTAATTGTCAATTTTATTAATTTTTCATTTGTATACAGGGTGGTCCAAAAGTACCTTACTACATCTAAATCGTTCCCATTCTAACACTGCTAAACCGATTGGGCTCAAATTTTGGCTGCTGGTAGAAGTTTTGTGAGATTCTGCTCTCCAAGTTTGCTGATGTTTTACGGTTTTACAAAACAATTGGGATTCGGTTTCAAGAACAAGATTTTTATGCAAAAACATTAAATTTAAACAGGAAATTTCTGCGCCAGCACAATAAATCCCAATACAAGTTTTATCAGCAACCCAAATTTGAAATCAATCGATTCAGTCGATTTGGATTGGGAGAGATTTTAAAAGTTTCAGCAGATACTTTTTGACCACCCTGTATAATGACTTAAAATTTCAGCTTGACAAGGAGTTGCCTGCTAGTTCTGATTTGACATCCGCTCATGCAATCAGCGTGCACATTCAGCCAGGATTTGGTGCAGGTGTGGCAGTCAAACCAAATCGCTGCGCTCAATTAAAACCAGCAGCATGTTTGTTGAAAAATGGATTGATAGATTTAGCAGCAGGTAAATGTAATAATGTGGGCAGTCGTCTTTAATAAAGTTACGTATAGCCACAAAAATGCAATAAAAATGCGTATTACAAGGTTGTTCGACTGTTGGTGCGTCGTGCGAATTCGACCTCAGCAATGTAAAGTTAGAGTGCGAGCAAGGTGACGGCAGGTTGCCCATTGGAGCTGCCACGATCTTTTTCGATGCTGACCCTTTTCACTTGCGTCACGACCAAAACTGCACTGTGAAAACAGTTGAAGTTACCGTCGAAGGTACACTAAACATTTTCAACATTCAAAGTTAAGCTTGATTGGATTGGTTTACTCAGCACTTTCTGTTTTCCAGACATGCGAAATAAAACTGACGGACGTCAGCAGCATACTAGTGAGTCATTGGTCGTGCCTGACCAGTTGCACGGTTACGGAGCATACATTCGTCATGGGCGCCGAATCGTTCATTTCGATCCCGTGGGACGCATAACGGTATATTGTAGTCTAATCTAAATATGACAGTATCAAAACCAATACCGGTAAAAAATGAAACAGTGTTGAAGGTCAAAAAAATTGCAGCCGGTGTTTCGTTCAGTTCAAAACAACCACGAGCGAAATAAAGTTCGACACATGTGGCTCGCAAGCCTACTTATTCGGGCTCGACTAAGTAACAATATTTCTGGCACAACACAAGCTGAGTGCAGCAACGTAGTTCGTTTGGGATTGGCTCCGGATAACAGCGACAAAAAAAGTACCGAAGACGAAACTGTGTCTGATACAAAAACTGGATCAACAGGATCAAACGAAAAAAGTACCACAGACGAGCGTGCATCTGGCACAAATACTGGATCAACCGGATCAAACGAAAAAAGCACCAAAGACGAAACTGCATCTGGCACAAATACTGGATCAGCGGGATCAAACGAAAAAAGCACCAAAGACGAAACCGCATCTGGAACAAATACTGGATCAACTGGATCAAACGAAAAAAGCACCAAAGACGGAACCGCATCTGGAACAAATACTGGATCAACGGGATCAAACGAAAAAAGCACCAAAGACGAAACTGCATCTGGTACAAATACTGGATCAACCGGATCAAACGAAAAAAGCACCAAAGACGAAACAGCATCCGGCACAAATACTGGATCGACGGGATCAAACGAAAAAAGCACCAAAGATGAAACTGCATCTGGCACAAATACTGGATCAACGGGATCAAACGAAAAAAGCACCCAAGATGAAACTGCATCTGGCACAAATACTGGATCAACGGGATCAAACGAAAAAAGCACCAAAGATGAAACTGCTTCTACTGAAGATAGATCAAGCACCAATCTTGAAAGTAGTAGTACCAGTAATCATAACGATGACAGATCTTCTCACGAAAACAATGAGGATTCAAATAACGATCCGTTTTTGTTGGTGCGTTTGTTTGCTTTCAATTTTAGATTTGTCCCGTAAACGAATAATTCTTTTATAATTAGGTATAGGTATACAGATTCTAAACTGACTATTTAGATCAAAACAAAGCTTCGGGAAGTAAGCAAGGACAACGCTGAATTTCAAGACAGAATTCAAAATATCAGTCGCTATATTTTGGCTGCAAAGCAGTGTGGACGAACTTCAGCCTTTGCAAAAGTGACAATGACTATGGATTGTCCATATCAAAAAGCAATTGCTCATATGTTACAACGTCGATTCCACTTGGAACAAAAACAATCAGTCCACAAAACAGCATCTGTAGAGGTACGGTCTGTTGACAAACACATAGAGTTTCTTTTGCGTGCTGTTTTTCAAACTTTGCCATCTTCAAACTTAAAAAATTCGATTTTTCAGGTTCCCTCGACTACGGAAGCCTGTGCCCAAAATTTAGTTCAGAAGTTTATTAAGCGGAACATTATAAACAAAACCGTTATTTACCACAAACACTCTGGTCAATATTACGGTCGTGGAAAACATCAAGGTCA
Source organism: Theristus sp. LFF4_11 (assembly GCA_030248135.1). Taxonomy (NCBI): domain Eukaryota; kingdom Metazoa; phylum Nematoda; class Chromadorea; order Monhysterida; family Xyalidae; genus Theristus; species Theristus sp. LFF4_11. The sequence continues at coordinate 53,996 of JASANC010001879.1, read as the reverse complement.
AGAATATGGGTCAAGCTACGGCAGCGGACATCATAGTTCAGGCCACGGCAGCGGACATCATGGTTCAGGGAACAGCAGCGGACATCATGGTTCAGGGAACAGCAGCGGACATCATGGTTCAGGGAACAGCAGCGGACATCATGGTTCAGGGAACAGCAGCGGACATCATGGTTCAGGTCACGGCAGCGGACATCATAGTTTAGGGAACAACAGCGGACATCATGGTTCAGGGAACAGCAGCGGACATCATGGTTCAGGCCACGGCGGCGGACATCATGGTTCAGGCTATGGCAGCGGACATCATGGTTCAGGGAACAGCAGCGGACATCATGGTTCAGGGAACAGCAGCGGACATCATGGTTCAGGGAACAGCAGCGGACATCATGGTTCAGGGAACAGCAGCGGACATCATGGTTCAGGGAACAGCAGCGGACATCATGGTTCAGGGAACAACAGCGGACATCATGGTTCAGGGAACAGCAGCGGACATCATGGTTCAGGGAACAGCAGCGGACATCATGGTTCAGGCTACGGCAGCGGACATCATGGTTCAGGAAACAGCAGCGGACATCATGGTTCAGGGAACAGCAGCGGACATCATGGTTCAGGCCACGGCAGCGGACATCATGGTTCAGGGAACAGCAGCGGACATCATGGTTCAGGCCACGGCAGCGGACATCATGGTTCAGGGAACAGCAGCGGACATCATGGTTCAGGGAACAGCAGCGGACATCATGGTTCAGGTAACGGCAGCGGACATCATAGTTTAGGGAACAACAGCGGACATCATGGTTCAGGGAACAGCAGCGGACATCATGGTTCAGGTCACGGCAGCGGACATCATGGTTCAGGTCACGGCAGCGGACATCATGGTTCAGGAAACAGCAGCGGACATCATGGTTCAGGGAACAGCAGCGGACATCATGGTTCAGGCTACGGCAGCGGAGATCATGGTTCAGGCTACAGCAGCGGAAATTATGAATCAGGCTACGGCAGCGAAGATCATGGTTCAGGTTACGGCAGCGGAGATCATGGTTCAGGCTACGGCAGCGGAGATCATGGTTCAGGTTACGGCAGCGGAGATCATGGTTCAGGCTACGGCAGCGGAGATCATGGTTCAGGCTACGGCAGCGAAGATCATGGTTCAGGCTACAGCAGCGGAAATTATGAATCAGGCTACGGCAGCGGAGATCGTGGTTCAGGCTACGGCAGCGGAGATCATGGTTCAGGCTACGGCAGCGAAGATCATGGTTCAGGCTACAGCAGCGGAAATTATGAATCAGGCTACGGCAGCGAAGATCATGGTTCAGGCTACAGCAGCGGAAATTATGAATCAGGCTACGGCAGCGAAGATCATGGTTCAGGCTACGGCAGCGGAGATCATGGTTCAGGCTACGGCAGCGGAGATCATGGTTCAGGCTACGGCAGCGGAGATCATGGTTCAGGCTACAGCAGCGGAAATTATGAATCAGGCTACGGCAGCGGAGATCATGGTTCAGGCTACGGCAGCGGAGATCATGGTTCAGGGAACAGCAGCGGACATCATAATTCAGGCTACGGCAACGGAGATCATGGTTCAGGCTACGGCAGCGGAGATCATGGTTCAAGGAACAGCAGCGGACATCATAATTCAGGCTACGGCAGCGGAGATCATGGTTCAGGCTACGGCAGCGGAGATCATGGTTCAGGCTACGGCAGCGGAGATCATGGTTCAGGCTACGGCAGCGGAGATCATGGTTCAAGGAACAGCAGCGGACATCATAATTCAGGCTACGGCAGCGGAGATCATGGTTTAAGGAACAGCAGCGGACATCATAATTCAGGCTACGGCAGCGGAGATCATGGTTCAGGCTACGGCAGCGGAGATCATGGGTCAAGCTACGAGAACGAAGGTTACGTCAGTTACGGAAGCAACAGCAATTCCGACTCAGAATTCAGCAGTAGCTCAGAATTCAGCAGTGGCAGCTCTGATGAGTGGTCCGACATGACCATTGTCGATGGTGCGGACCAACGCAATCAAGGAAAAAGTTATGGCAGACGTGGTGCTTGGCACCATAGCCGTGGCAAAGCAAAAGGTCACGCAGCAGTGCTCCACAGACGTCGTAACAGATTTGGCCGTCGTTTGAAACTGTCGTCAAAACACAGATCACCATCACAAACTCACCAGACTGGCACTGAGACTTGTGAGAAAACGTTGACACAATTGGCTGTGTCCATGGGTGTACAGAAAAAAAGTTCATGTGCAAACGTGTTTCCTCAGTTTTACTGGAAGATTCACGACGGCGGCATCTATCAAGGTGTGCAAGTGTCTGAAGGTCGGTTCAAATGGTTGAAACGTGCTGTGACTGGCTGCAACGGGTGCAACGCTGCATTGCCAAGTAAGGCTGCATAAAATGAATCCTTTTCATAGAACAGCAAATGCAAGCTTCAACTGGCGTAATTCTATTTCAAATGCATTTTTTTAGACTTTTACATTTTACTTTTTGTAAAAACTAGTTGGTAAAGATCAAGTCTGTTTGACATTATCTAAAAATGCTGGAGACGCATAAAAAAGATGGAATTTGGGCTTGTGTAAGCAGTGAGAGCTTGGCTCGACAACTCTTTTCAAGACTCTGATGTGGCACACACGGATACAAGTATATGAGAGTTATATTTTTGCGTTTGTTTTGCTGAAAACCGTAAAAAGCTTCAAAAGTATTTTTTAATTGTCCTCTCCAGTTTAGTCTGGAAAAATCACACATGTGCGAATTTCTGTAAATTCTGCGCAAAACAGAAAAATCAGAGATTGCAAAACATTGCTGCCTGTAGCTTTATCGTTGCTAACGTACACCGCTCGCTCATTACGACGCTGTGATACCACTCTACACACCAGCACCAGTGACAAAAAAGTATTGTCTTCTGTTGAATTTCACCGTTTTTACCAAACTCTTGTGGAATGTGTGGGAGTATGAATGTAGGCTAAACCGTCCTTCCCGTGAGCTATTGCCTTTGCCACAGAAGGAGACATTGCGTTCGCCAATGACTCTGCGATACACTTTGTCCTGGGCAAACCAGTGTCATCTAAAGTCTGATCGTTAGTTTGTTGTTTTAGTGGTTGTTAAATGCCCGAAATACCCCAATGCAAAAGTTTCATTTGTCTACGAAGTACGAGGGTTGCCATGTGCAACCGAAATAATGAATAAACGGCGCAAAAATATGGCTCTTTATGTACTTGTATCTGTGTGTACCACATCAGAGACTTGAAAAGAGTTGTCGAGCCAATATTCCACCTCTCACTGCTTACACAAGCCCATATTCCACTTTTTTATGCGTCTCCCGCATTTTTAGATAATATTCTAACTTTTACATAAAGCCCCGAAGGTCGGATCAAATTCACAAATAGTTGGTCACACATTCTTCTAAGCTTTACATTCGACATCAGCACACTGAATAATCCCGGACAACTCAGGTTTTTCATTTTTAGTTTTTCGGCCGATTTCGCATGCTATTTCTACGGCCGATTCATCCAAAATCGTCACGATTCAGAACCTAGACTTGCTCACATAAGAAAACTGACCCAAAAGGCGTGATCGGCGCAATGAATTACCCTGGACAAATTTTCTTGTTTTTAGCTTCAGGACCGATTTCGCCAATTTCCATGGCCGATTTGCTCGAAATCGTCACGATTCAACATATAGTGTTGCTCAGATAAAAAACTAACCCAAAATCCGTGATCAGCGCATTGAATTCTCACGGACTAGACAATTTTCCTATATTTCCACGGTCGATTCGCCCTAAATCGTTACGATTTTAGTTATTTAACTGCTATTCCTTTGATTTTTTCAAAAATTAAAAATCAAATTTAAGCTCTCCGTTGTTGGTTACCCCCGGAAACTTTTTGATTTGTCAAATAACGCGGTTTGTTTCATGCGCCGAAATCGCAAATACACTTCAAAATAAGCATTTTCCAAAATTTTGTGTAAAACGGCAAAACCCGAGCCTTGGGAAGCATCAGAAAAAAATGAATGCGAAATTTAAACAATTTCAAAGATTTTTACCCTGGGAAATATTTTCACAGTCAAAATTTTCTTTATATCACTGAAACTGCGCACACATTTTATGACATACGTAGTCCAAAAAAAGGGGGAGAATAAGAAGTAACAGCTTATTCAGAATCGATGTTTTGCGCACACAGCGTGTGTAGAAGATCACCACGAAAAAATTCTAGTGCACACAGCATACCTATGGATTATTTACCTGTGTGCAGGAGAAAAAATTCTCAGCTCCTTTCATGTTCACAATGCGAAGCACAGAAGGTTTGGAATTTTTGCGCGAACGACCAATGGGCTATATTACAATGTAGTATGCCTGCATCCGCTGTCCGCTTCGCTCGCGAATGGGCATGATTATTTTTAAACTAGAAATCTGCGGTTGCTCGGAAAACTGCAGATTTTTATCATCTTACCATGTTTAGAAAACTAAACGAACCTGTTTAAAAATTGTACGTGCAGGTCACAGTGGAGAAGGCGAACGTCCAGTACACCCATTCGGTCCACCCGTGCGTCCACCAACAGATTTCTCAGAAATGCAAACTCACCTTAGAGGTCTGCGTACCAAAGTAATGAAACCAATCAAATTGGCCAAAACACAGCGCAGTGAGCAGATGCGTAAACTGCGCGGTCTTCGTCGAGTTCTTGATGCCGACGCAAGCCAAGTGAATTTGACAGCGTTCGCTGCAGCCTTGGCAGAGTTTGTTGCGAACAACACAAGATTCTCGTCTGCGCTCAGCGAACTTGGCTTGGGCGTGTTGTCGGAGTTAGAAAACGTGCCGAATTTTGGATCTGAAATGGGTAAACTCAATATTCTGTGAACTTGATTTTTCAGTTCTTTTTAAAGTTTCACATGCGGTTCGGTGGCACAAACAATCTCTATAACTGAAAGGTATGACATTCGGTGAAGCTGGCAGTTCACTGGCAGACGATTTGTTGGAAGAAGTGGAAGACACGGTCAGCCGTACGGTGACGGATGCAATGAGTCTCAATTGTACTGATGTGTTGTCGTTCGTTCAGCTACTGTTGAACGAAGGTAGTCTGAACGGTGAACAGTTGAACACTCTGCGACATAAGGTTGACGCCACCATCAACAAAACTGAGCGCAGTAACAGAACAATCGAAAGGGTAAGTTGAACTATCACCAATGGAACGTGCTGTAGTGTTGCATTGTGACACACGCTCGGGCACACTGCAGCGCCTGCAACACATCTCTGACGCATTCGATCAAGTGGAAGATGACGCGACCGAAGAGTATGCTGAGCACAAAATCAGAACTGGCGAGATGAGTCCTGTCGATTTCGGCCTCACTGTTGCAAACTTGTTTTGGAGCAATTTGCCGCATGCTGATGACGACTCCAGCGATGAAAGTGCTCATCATGCATGGCGTACACAACCAGGTCGGTTTTCAGCAAACAGCCGCTCATGTCGTTTGATCTATAATTTTATCAGTTTTTAGGTCATTATCAAAACAATGGTCATCACCGAAACGGAAATGTTTACCGTGAAACAGTTGATCACATTCACGGTAATCGTAGTCATCATTCACGTGTACGCGGAAATGTACAAACTCAACCAGGCACGTTTAACGCTGCACACTCTAAAAATTGTTTCTAAACCGTATCGAGACGCTAGTACGGTGGTAACAGAATTTTAAAGGGTCGAAGGCTAATATGTTTACGGATGGTTTTTTTAAACAAAGCCTAATGCTGAAGAAAAATTCTTGATGAGCTTTTAGTTCTACGTTTTGTACCCGAAATGCCAACTTGACGTTATTGCTGAATTTTAGGCCACCATGGACGCAATGACAGTCGGGCAAATCATGGAAATGGTCAGCGCACCTCTGTTGCTTATTGAAAATCACTCTGATCCTGTGCATCAGTGTGAAATGTAGTCAGTGTGCTGTTCGACAATGGCAATGATCAGCAATGAACGCAGGCACTTTGCACGGCTCTGTGCGCTACACCAGCGGCGGCTCATTTGGAAATCGCTCCACGGGGCACGTTAGGCAGAACGCCCGTGGCCACGCCAACTATAGTGCCAGTGGCCACGCCAACTATAGTGCCAGTGGCCACGCCAACTATAGTGCCAGTGGGCACGCCAACTATAGTGCCAGTGCAGTGTCAATACGGCAAAGTATTGAGCAGCTGCTGAATGGCAGCAACTGGTCAATGCGACCACTAAGCAGCTGGAATAACGCATCACAACGCAGATCTCAGAATGCCACTGGTTACACTGAAGGTCGCCGCAGCATGCAGGGCAGCAGCAGAAAAACAAAAACCACATCCAGCCGAAGTATGTCCGTGTTTTGAAGTTGTTGCACTGCGCAAAAATAGTCAACAAAAAGTAAAGCCGAAATGTGAAAATGTTCTGAGTAAAGCGGTTTTTTGCCGGTCTGGTTGCGTCCGTCGCACCAGCACTATGCGTCTACCTGGCGAAACTAGAAACAGCAAACTTTCTGTGATGTTTGAGTCGTCGCGCAACAAACTGCTGAACTGTTTGTTCGCTTATTTTGTCCCGATAGTCAGACTCTTGTTTCACAAAACTGCAGCCACTTTCAAACGAACGTATTGCAGATGATAACCGAGTGCGTGCTCAACAGCAAGACAGCAGTGGATTCTTTTCCAGACTATCCAACTTGTTTGGCCAAGGGCGTTGAGTTTGATTCACATAAAAAGAGCTCAAGTATTCATGATGCAAGAGTGAAAGACAAGCCTTTCATTGATTTACTTTTACAAATTTCAAATGTGTTTTTTTGGTTGTTTCTCCTTTAACACGTTCTTGATGTTGAAAGTGTTGAGAGCAGCTTTGTTTGGTTTTTGATTTATCTCGGGTCATTTCCAACTCTTTTGATGACATTATTTTATTTTCTCTGGACAACTATTGTATACATCAACTAATACACAGTTGGATGTACAGGGTGGTCGATAAGTAGTGATACGAACTTTAAAACGTTGTAACTCTCCAAACGTTCAAGTATTTTAATTAAAAATTTAACTAACTATTTTAAAAAGTTAAAAACTTAGGTTTGCTGCAATTTTCAATTAAAAATATCAAACAGGTTCACTACGCTGACTAAAAATATTAAAAAACTGTAATTTCCAGTGTTACGCATGTGTTAAAACCAACATTCAAACACCCGGACCCGATCACGTTATTTATGTGGGTCTCCTTTGTGAAATTTACTGATATGAAACTGAACACAATCTTTTTCTGTTAAAACGTTTTAGAAAATATAAATTGTAAAGAAATTGAGCTACCAATACCCGAAACGGCCATTAATATGCTAAACTGGTAGTTTTGAGTTTCAGGTTGGTATGGAATACCTAGTCATTCAATATTTCTAGTCGAAAAATAGTGGTAACCTAAGTTGAAATTTGTTAAATAACTGGTTAAAATTTTAGCCAGAATGGTCAAAAAGGTTGGTGAGCTACTTATGGACCACCCTAAAGTGTAACTTTTAAATTTTTGATCAATCGGGTCATATTTGGTAATTTCATCGAATTCAACTCCATATAACTGGAACAAGTAAACTTGTAAAAACAAAACCAAATTAGCACCATGAAACAGTAAAGGCAATTTAAAAATGCATTATCACATTTTTGAAGTTCTTCATTCAATATGGCAGTCGCAATGCAAGCACTAATCGTTCGTGGTCTGGCTGGCAGCAGGTCATTCAACATCGTTCAACGATTTCTTCTGTAACAATGACAGCAATACGATGCAAAGTAATGTCAAAAAGACGCAAAAGAAAAACTAATTTCAACGGACCGTCAGCAAGTCCAAGGCAGGCGCCCCATTCTTTGATGGTGATGTGTCCGTCAACGTCAGCGTCACAACGATTCAGAAAAGGTTTAATGCACGACTCCATTGGCATCACCGGCGCTGTCAGTGGAATCAGCTCCTGCTTGGTCACTATTCTGCAATCAATCGATTGAATTGTTCAAAACGTCGCGGTCCGCTATTTTTCGGTTCATTTTCAATATTGTGTGTAGGAGTGGAACAAGGGTCGTTTGTCGCACACACTTTGATGGTTCAGTGTCCTGAGATGTTGCATCAGGCACTAAATACAATATGTATATGAAAACAGCAGTAACACAAAAACCATGCGGGCGTCAAATGCAACTTTGTTTACAGAAGAAGGTCGTTTCAAACTTGTCATGTGGTTCGTTGTCCAGGTCGCAGTATTTCCATATGACTGGGTAGACGTGTTTCAAGTGTTCATCCTCCTGAGAATCCTGCAGCATCCGTTGCCAACCGTCGCCATACAACATCTCACGCTCGTTCATATCTTTCATGATCTGGCATAATTCAATTGAATTTGGTGTGTTCACAGCACTGAGAGCGTCTACTGAGCAAGTTACTGCACAAAATCGTAAAGCACGCAAATTTTGTTCAGCTACCATCATGGGCCATGGCAGCGAAATAAAATCGCAAAAATGTCGAGTTTGGCTACTGAACAAATTTGTTTAGCAATTTGTACAGTGTTGTGTTCTCATCGATGCACATCGGTATCAGTTGCAGGACCAACAATCAGAGCGTTTGTGTATAATGAGATGACTAGTGTGTAAGGACGAGTTGATTTGGTTTAATCTATGGCCTATTTTTTTAAACGTGTCCCACTGAAATGACGTCATGTGCCGCAAAACATGCGCTTGTCGTTCACAGCAAACCAGACTATTCGTTTATCCGATTTCTTCCCGTAAACAATTGGTGAATGTCGAATCAGTCACACCAAACTGAAATTTTAGTGCCTGTACTTTGACAAACGGGCGTTTTTAAATAAAATGACGTCACGTTAGTCCGGACACGTTTGAATAAATCCACAATACTTTACTTCACTTTTACTTTTATGTTGAGAGCTGATTAATTTTACTGTTTCCTTTCTTGAGCTGCTGATGGCGACTACAGGGTGAACTAAAAAAGGTTCCAATTTCAAAATGCTTTCACTGGCTCTTGCTGAGATGGTTGGACTGAAAATTGGAACACTATTAGAACACTTTGGGAGGTTTTTCTGAGCAAATTTTTCAGGGTTGTTGTCCCTATCACTCAATACAGCAGCATATATTTGGAAAATATGAAAAATCAGCAAAATGTTGTAAAATGCAGAGGGTTGATTCAGCTGTAACAAATGCCAAATAATGAATGTTGGCGACAACCCAAGTGTTTACAACACAAAAAGATTAAAAAAGCAATACGCACGTAGTAGCTTAAAAATACCGAAAGCCATATCGCAATTGAGCAGTTTTTGATAACTCTGATGTTTCACTTCGAGTCTGAGTGTGCGTGAGCAGTTCTGCTCAGAACAGATGCGAATCGTTTCAAATGCAAATCGCTTTTCTTTTTTCAATTTCCACAACTTGTCACTCTTATTTTTTCACCATAGCAGACTGAATGTTTGACCGTGAAAAATCAAAACGTTATTTTTGTGTCAAAAACTGCTATTTTTAAGACTTACAGTGTAAAAGTTAACTGAAACGTGTTTTGTATTTTAAAAAATAGATCAGAAAAACCTTTTAAAGTGTTCTAACAGTATTTCAAATTTTAAGTCATAAGGTCCCAGCACAAGCCAGTAAGAGCATTTTGAAGTTGGAACCTTTTTTGGTTCACCCTGTATATTTTTTCCCTGCGGTAAGTTTCAGCTCAACAAGTTGCTTCAGTCTTGAAGCAGCCTTTTTCCCATTGACGTTGTTTATCACCCTGTGCATACCTGGAACAGCCATTCTGTCAGTCGTTCCGGAAATTGCTCCATCATCTCTTCCGTACACGTGTCGAGCTCTGAATTAAAAAAATGTTTTTACAAAAATGATCATGATCAGATCTCAAAAACATTAATGAACCATCGGCTTCAAACACGGCATTTTTTTGCCATTTCACTACCATTTCTACTTGTTTTTAATAATTTTTAATTGCCGTTGTCAAAACAATTAAAAATTTGAAGCGAAACCGTCGAAATTTTTGATACTGAAACGTTTTTATAACATTTTTATGGTCATTAGTTTACTTGAACACTGTAAGATGCTCGATTTTTTCTTTCTCTGCTTTTAATTTTTCAAACGTTCTCCCTTTTGCGAGACGTTGGATGTTTGACGCAGCAGGTGTGGTGTATTGTATGTGGGTATATTCTGTGTTGTCTGCACATCTGCACCAGAACAGATGACTAATGTTGAAATGAGAGAGATCCCAAAAGAAGTTGGCCGCATCTACGATTTAACAGGCTACTTATAATACATCATACTTACTGAGCTAAAACTTAGCAAAGTAACAATTTGCGCTGTGTTTGTGCGGTGCCCATCATCATACCTATTCTACTACCGTCTTTGTTGTCATAAAATCGCAGCAAGATAAGTATTCCTAAAAAAGTCCTCATCCCATTCTGAACAAAACTGTGAAAAATAGTGCGAAGCAAGAGGATGTGTTGTGTGTGCTCGGGTGCTTTACCTTTACAGGGACCCAAGTACTGCAGATGTGTCCGTGCGTGCAACATGTTCTGACAGCCAGGTTGGTCACGTTTGCACAAACAACGCTCTCGATACAAGTGACACAACGATTCAAACGTTTCATTGTGCGTGCTGCACACCTAAAATGCATTGACAAATTATATAAATGCTCAGATTATAAAGTTTGCAATATTGCTAAGCAGATTTCATTATCATGCAATAAACAAAAAAGAAAAGACGCTGTCAAAAGGATTCATTACTTCTGCACTGGTGTTGAAATACAAGCAACAAAAATCTGAGCACTGGTATTGCCTTTGTTTTATTTTTTTGAATCAAAAAAATCAATCGCGGTAGACCTGTTTGTACCTTATCGAACGGTTTCGGGTCGTAGATCTTGGGACACGATGCGATACATTCACACGAGGTTTCACCCTTTTTATTCGCGACACACTGCTTCCCCCAGCCACAGTCCACTTCATAGCACGGATTTTCTTTCACTGGTGATAAAAAATTTGGAATTCAGTTTTTTAAATTAATGACATCATTGAACAAGACCAGTGCGTAATCTTTTTTGTTATTTTTAAAATCTGTCCGTTTCAAAAATGATTTGCGCACACAAAAAAGTTTACAATTCACTTGAATCACTTCACTCATTTGGGAAAAAGCACACGCGCACGCACACGCACACGCACACGCATGCACACGCACACGCACACGCATACACACGCACACGCACACGCATGCACACGCACACGCACACGCATGCACACGCACACGCACACGCATACACACGCACACGCACACGCATGCACACGCACCCGCACACGCACACGCACACGCATGCACACGCACCCGCACACGCACACGCATGCACACGCACACGCACACGCATACACACGCACACGCACACGCATGCACACGCACCCGCACACGCACACGCATGCACACGCACACGCACCCGCACACGCATGCACACGCACACGCACCCGCACACGCACACGCATGCACACGCACACGCACCCGCACAGGCACAGGCACACGCACAGGCACACGCACACAAGCAATTGATCAGCTTTATAATCAGAGTGGCACAGTTGTTACTGCGACGCGCTTGACGCACGAAGTGACGTGCGAAGTTCGGTTACCTGGTTCAACACAGAGTGGAGTTTTCCGCTATAAAAAACTGTTGTAAATCGAGAAGTGAAGTGAATTGTGAACTTTTTTGTTTGTGCCGGATAAATGTATACAGTACCTTTCAATGCGTCAATTTCGAGAGATTTGACGACGGTTTTGCCTTCATCTTTGTCAATTGTGTCTAAATTGTGCAGAAGATCCTCGAGATTTTCCCAATCGCTTGCTTTCTGCAACAATCCAACGTGTAAAGATTCGAACGCTTCATCAGGATGTTTGTATGATCTTTTATTTTGGTCCCGGGGGCTCAATGCGCGCATAGATGACTAAGAAGTCTCATGCATGACGCGGGAATTCAAAATTTGTAAAGTGATCCGAAACCCCTTAATAAGGCCGGGTCACTTAGGCTATTCTGAATTACCACATAAAGATTGAAACTAGTTTCCTTTCACGTCTACAACCGCATTGAGTCACAGGTCTTAAAGAAAAGATAATAGTTTTTTTAATCTATGATCTAAGAATAAAGTATGCTTTACCTTGACGGCGGTTGTTGAAGCTGCCAAACCAAGTACAATCAAGAAATACAATTTGTACGACATTTTGTTTTAGTCTGTTTTCATAACCCCGTTCAAGAAAATTAAAAAAAACTAAGCTATTTTAATACATAAACTGCACAAGCAGATATAGTGTAGCATAGCAATACCTATTAGAGATACAGATTTGACTAAGAAAAAGACCAACTTCACATTTTTTAATCTTTTCAAGCACGTGAACTCATTATAATAATGAAACGTATCCAACGGCACTGTCGATCGTCGGACAATTGAGTTCACGGTTGTTTTTATATATAAAAATTAGTGCTGAAGTTAGTAGTGGAGTTAGTGACGTTTCCTCAGTGTTTCAACTTTCAACACAAAATTTGTGACAAATCAAATCCTTCCAATGGGTTCAACACTTTAAAAAACGGGTTGAGAAACACAGAAGATTTCTGCGTTCAGCTCAACGATAGCTGATCGCGTGCTTTTTCAGTGAAAGGAGCAAACGCGGCTTGCCAATATTGCTGTTGTGGTGCAGAATCTTTTCTAGACAAACTCCACGGGACATGAAAATGAGCGCAGCTGTTATTTTGCATCTTTCACTTACGCGCTCAAAACACACAGAACACAAGATGTGCGTTAGCAATAATTCGACGCAGACAGTGACAGTTCAAAAAGTGAGTCCAGCTTTTGCTTGAAGGCATCGTCTTTGTAAGCCCGTAGTTATTTTAAAACCACAAGAGATCCAAGAAAAAAGTTCAAACCTGCAAAAACGGGGGAAATGACAAATAAGTTTTGGTTTACGTAATAAAGCTTGCCTCTTTTCAATAGAATATCTATGAATGTTATTTTCACTTATGTAATATGTAAAATGTCCGATTTTTGCCAGATGTTTACGTTTCAAGGCAAATTTTACAACGGCAATCTTTACACTTGTTAGCAGCTATGCAACGATTTGAATATAAGCGTTATAGCTTTAGAACTGGCTGACATTGAACGTGTTGCACAAGTGCTGTGAAATCCTTTTTCTCACTCACGTAAGAAACCTCGCCACACACACACGCTGGTGAACTATTTTTGGACTGTCGAATAAAAATACAACACAATCTACAGTCGGACTCTAAATTATAAGCAAACAGCTGTGGTTATCTTATCAATTATCAAGGCAGCACTTATCTTCTCAATCAAGTCAAGATCAGTTGCAGACAAGGAGTTGCCTGTCTCAAAAATGCCAAGATATTTGCCAACCAATCGTGTGTGCAATGGACAAAGAATGAGCAGAATAGCACGAATGACCAATTATTATCTTTTCTTTAAGACCTGCGACTCAATGCGGTTGTGGGCGTGGAAAGGAAACTAGTTTCAATCTTTATTCAACTTCAACTTCAACTTCAACTTTTCAAAAATTCGAAATTCAAAATCGCCTAAGTGGCTCGGCCCTATTTAGGGCATTCGGATCACTTTGGCAATTTTGAATTGCCGCGTCATGCCTGAAACTGTTTTCGCCGATGCCACTCAGTGCCCCCAAACGTTGCGGCTGCCCTTCTTTTCTAAAATCCGCTTCAGGTAAAACACGCGCATTGTCGGACATTGCTAAAACGGACTTGATTCAAATCTTAATCCTAAAGCCTAATCCTAAGCCAAACCTATTCCTAACATAATCCTAACCTAAGCCAAGCCTTTTCAAGAAGGTAGATGTCAGAACAATTGCGTTTTGAACAAGTTTTTGTTGGGGCCGGAGCGTGTGCACGCGCGCTAGTGGATCATGAGCATGAGCATGCCGATGCCACGTGCGCGTGCGTTTTAAAAAAGAAGCGCCAGGAAACGTTGCACATGTTGAGAGCTGAAGTTTTTTTCAATTTCCGCCCAAACTATGTATATTTGGTTTTGTTTCGTTTCGAGAAAACACATTCCCAACGGACTTATAACGAGAATTCAGGCAACTGAAACATCAAAATGCTACTGTTCAGGTGGCGAAACAAAATTTTATTTTGGTGTAAAAAATAGTTGGTGCATGCATCCGTAATCAGTACCGTGTAGGGTTGTTAAACAAAAATGAAAATTTTTTTTTTTAAAAAAAAAAGTGATTAAAAAAAAAACAAAAATGCCGATTTTTTTTTTAAAAAAAAAAATTCGAAAAATTTTCCTCTAATATGCTCTGAAAACCTCAATTTTGGCACAATTTTTCGAAAGTTCAACAAAAATTTTCTTTGATTATACCTCGTAAAACCTTTAGCAGTCGATTTTGGGCCGTTTTACCGACTGATTTTAGGCTTCGACAACATCTGCGATGAAGTTTTTGAGCGTCCCAAAGCTTAGCCTACCATTTCCGATGCAGATAAGGTGACGATTCGCCTCGCAGAGCGTCCGATTGTGCTCGCTGCTCCGTTTGCAAGCGCTACGTTGTCTGGTTGCTGCTTCGTGTCGTGTCGTCGCGACACCATCAGAAGAATTGATCGAATTTCAAGGCGGTATGTTTGTCTTCACTTTAGCATTAGCTTAGCTGGTGACAATTAGTGACGTTTTGGAGGTCAAAACACAAGAAGAGGCATGGTGACGGTTTGGAAAAGGGGTAATTGAGGTCACCAAAACAAAATCTGCAAAGTTCCGCCATACGGGTGTCATTCGGGAGGCGCTTGCATATCATATGTGGTTCTTCGGACTCCCTGATTGATTTAGCACAACTTTGATTTTTGAAATTTTTTTTTTTAAAAAAAAAAATTTTTTTTTAAAAAAAAAAACAAAAATGACGATTTTTGTTTTTTTTAACGTGGGCCCAAAAAAATTTTCGAGGGGGGGGGGGGGTATGGTACCGTGGGGGGGGTGCCGACCAAAAAGTGAGGGGGGGGTCCAACCTATGGTAACGTGGGACCCCCCCCAGGGGGGGTCCCATGGGGGGGGCATTTTTTCAAAATTTTCTGTGGGGGGGGTCCACCCCCCCTCTCCCCCCCATGAAATTTTTTCGCTGAAATGTGAAAGGAAAAACGCTAAATTTTGCTGCACACGCTTTGACAGTACAAGGAAGATGGTCAAGGGATCATAGATTCAGCGTATGTTGTGGACTTTAAAAACAAAAAAACATTATTTACGAAAAAAATTTTGGGTGTGCAGAAACTTTTGGGGTGGGGGGGGTATTCGCCACACAAAATTTCATGGGGCGGGGGGGAGGGGGGGGTGTCGGCCAAATTTTCGAGGGGGGGGGGTACGATGGGGGGGGGGGTGCCCTGTTTTAGGGGGGGGGTTGGCACGGTGCCACCCCCCCCCCCCCCCCACCCGACGGTCTCGGGTGCTCTGGGGGGGGGTGTACCCCCCCCCACCCCCCCCGCCCACGGTACTGTCCGTAATGCATCATTATTAAAACAGCTGCATCTGCAGTTCCGGTGCTCCTCCTCCATAACACAGGAAAGAAAAAAATGCAAAAACTAAATTGATCATTTTCACCTTATCAAAAAGGCTTGGCTTAGGATTAGGATTAGGTTTAGGATTAGGAACCTACAACGATTCATTACAAGCAACCTCAGACCAAAAATCAAAAAAATCACTTTTAAGAATGTATACAAATCGCATGCATCACATTTTAATTTTTACGGCGGCGGCGGCGCCCTCCATAGTTGTTCTGGGGGGGGGGGCGAATCTACCTCTATCAGAGAAGATTTTTCAGCTCAGCTATTATCTATCTAAAAAATTTTCCCAGCCAGCTATCTATCTGAAAATTTTTGTCTTCGAAAACATAAAATGAGTCAATTTTTGACCAAATTTGACCAGTTTTGCTTGTAATTCTTGAAAATTTCGCTAAATTTAAGGAAAATACGCGTTTATACTTGATTTTAATGTGTTTTTATCATTGTTTTGCTGTTTTTATAGCTTTTTAGCGTTTTATTTAGTAGCTATCTGTCTATCAAAATTCAAAATTTTGACCGCCCCCCCTAGGGTTAGGGGAAAAAAATCCGGATTTTTAATTTAAAAAATTTAAAAAAAAAACTTTTTTTACAAGTTAGGTTCGTTCGAAGCGTCTCGTCGAGCTGAGTTCAGCTAGACTATTTTCAAAACGATCCGGAAAACTATAAGAGCGAAAATCGTGTTTTATTGAAATTATGTCCATTTCCATAGAGGGAAAGTTGCATTTTCAACAGTAAAACAGGAGGACAATTTTTGACGTGTACTTGAATATTGAACCGTTCTTAGTTGTTCCTCTTTAGAAAATTACCAAAATTTGACTGTGTTCAAAAATTCCTGTTTGCTCTCTATACTCACTATAGTCTATCAGACAGGTTTTTTGGCTCAGGCTCAGCTATTATCTATCTAAAAAAATTTCTCAGCCAGCTATCTATCTGAAATTTTTTGCCTTCGAAGACACAAAATGAGTCAATTAATTATTGACCAAGATTGACCTTTTTTGCTCGTAATTCTTGAAAATTTCGCTAATTTTAGGCAAAAAGACGCGTTTATACTTGATTTTCAGTGTATTGCCGTCAGCAGTATTTTGCTGTTTTTATAGCTTTTTAACGTTTTAGCTATCTATTTATCAAATTTCAATTTCAAATTTTTTCCGGCCCCCCAATTTTGTCCGGTCTGTCCATATGGCCCGCCCACCCCCACAATCCAACTTAATCACAGGCATTCACAGCATTATTCAATCGTTACAACGCCGATTTCAATGCTTGCATTTCAGATAACCACCATTGGTGTCTCGTCAACAGCGTTCTGTTTTTTTTGCTTTGTGTTTTTGTTTCGTTTTCCTTCACTCATTCAATTCACTCGTCATCAGATCGTCGAATTAGTGGTTGTTGTTTGTTGTGTGTGTTTTGTTTTGTTTGTTTTCTACGTGTACAAAGTGTTTTGTGTGCATTGTTGTGTTTGTGTGCGACGTTGACAACACCACCGCAATCAGCAGCACGTCACTCGCAGTGAACTCAATCCTCATGGTCAACATGGTCACCCGCTCGTCTGAGTCGTTGAACAACGGTGCACTCGACCACAGCACGCACGCACATGCATACGAGCACACGCATGTCGACGACCGAAAAGCAAGCAAAGGTTCGTGTCAGGCGCCAGTTTTATAAATGCTTGCAATGCAACCCCAATGCAGCCTGCGTTGGTAAAATCAAGAAGCATCACAATGCCCCGTTTTTCCGCGTGTACTGACTTACAAATGTCTGCTGTTCAACATGATATGAGCAGATTGAAATGTGTTGTATCGTGATTTTATTGCACGTGTAGCACTACTATTCGACCACATGGGTTTTATAAAACTGGCCGCAGCAGACTGCTCTTTAAAAGTACATGATGAAAGCACTGGAAGTGCACCACACAGACTCATTGCATTCAGTTAGACATTTCAAACTACAAGTTTGTCATTTTTGCCTGGTCGAAAATCCTTAGCTTTAGGTTTTAGGTTCAGGAATCGAAATTACGAGCGAGCGAAAATTGATTGCCAATCTTTGATGTTTGAAGATCGAAAATGTTTCATGAGCAGGCAGCCAGCCGAGACGAAGCTGTTTCATTGTAATGTGAATGTGTCAGTGTGTGTTGCAGAGCTGATGATTGGCCGTGAGTTCGTGCGTCAGTACTACCAGATGTTGTCGCAGGAGCCTGAGCACGTGCACCGCTTCTACAGCAACGACTCCGTGTTCATTCACAGCAACTCGCACAGCGATCGGCCTGTCCGTGGACAATCGGTCGGCAAAACTGTTGAACAGTTGTTCATTAGAGGGACATTCATGAAGCAGTCCTCAGTGCTTCACGAATGCCGTTTGAAGCCAACTGACTTTGATAACAATACAACTTACAAATGACGTGCTTCATAAGGTGTGCTTTCATTTTTGTGTTTTTTTCTCCTCAACAGGCGATCCAGCAGGAACTGAAGAGCATGAACTTCCAGAATTGTCGTGCGAAAATTCACAGCATCAAATCGTGCGAGACGATCCACAAGGGACTGTTGATCCAGGTTTGCATTCTCTCGTGCGCACTGGTCTTGAACACGCAATAAACGGTGTTGTTTCAGTTGACTGGTTCATTGGTGGTTGTGTTGCGTGCAGGTTGTTGGTGAGCTTGAGAACAACGGTGCGATGGGGCGGCGCTTCCTGCAGTCGTTCGTGCTCTGTCAGCAAGGCCCCAAGAAGTTCTACGCGTTGAACGACATCTTCTGCTACGTGGACGAGTCGCACGCACGCACGTCCTCTGTCGACGCCGCTGCTCAGCCGACGCTCGCGCGCGCATCATCGGTCAGCATCATCAACGTGCGCCTGTTGCGCATTCATTCCGTCCCTGTCTCACTGTTCTTGTGATCCGCTTTTGTTTGTTGCAAACTCACCTGCACCGTGCTTCTTCCTTCAGGTCACGTCCGAAGAGGCAAGCCTCGTGATGGGTGACATGCAAGGTCAGTCTGAATTTCACCCGTCGATGTCATCTTTCACCAGATCAAGTGTCTCGCGCTACTTCAGCAAGCGCATGCACGTGTCCGTTTGCATTGTGTCTCGCTGTGTTGCAGAGCCGGCTGGCGGCACCGCTGGCGACGACACGGAGGCGACAGGCTTGCTGCCAGCTGACGCGACTGCCGTCAGTGCGTGCGCCTCTGCGTCCTCGGCCACACTGACGTACTCGAACGGCGATGCGTCCACGCACGAACTCGCGCGACTGCAGACGTCGCCGACGCCGCAAACTGGTGCGTTGCATGTGTTGCACAACAGTGCACACACACGCGCACATACCACAGCACAACTCGCTCGCTTGTCGACGTGTGTGTGCTTGTGAATGTGCAACATGGCTGTGTTGTTCAAAGCAACGCGTTCTACTGTTGTGTCAACGTGCGCTTGTGTCCGTTCAGCAGCAGCGGTGCCCGGCTCGAGTGCCGTGGGCACAGTGGCGTTGCCTGCGCGTCAGACGGCCGCAGCAGGCCCCGGCTCGCACGAAGCCTCGCCAGCGTCACCGCCCCATGCGCCACCGCCGCCGCTGCCTGCCGCCGTCGAACCGGTTGGGCTCGTTTGAGACATGGCCACCGTTTGTGTTTTCCCGTTTCACCGTGTGTACCATCAGTGTGTCGTTTGCAGCCGGACCAAAGCTCAACCATTGCGGTAACACAGCGGCCATCTCAGCCGGTGGACACGGGCCCGAAGACGTGGGCCACAGTGGCCGGTGCGTCGACGCGCGCCGTTGCTGCTGCCGTACAACCAACACAGGCGGCACAGCAAGCCGTGCCCACTCAGCAGGTGAACGAACCAACGCACTCGCAGACGAAGTCAATAAACTCAATTGAAAACTGCATTTTTGCTGAACGACGTTGTTGGCGACCTTTACGGTCATGTTTGAGGATCTCTGGAGATGGGAGTTGTCGAACAAAATTTTATGGTCGCTTTATAAGGCTTTGTGCGTTCAACTTCTGATCTAGCAGTGAGTCACTGAGAATTGCTGTTTTCAGGTTGACATTGCGTCAAATGGTGTGACGGGGCAGGCAAAGCCAACGGCACCGCAAAGTGCCGCCACGGTGGCACCGTCGTTTGACAGTGCCAGCTACACCACACAACCACAACCACCACCACAACAACAGCCACAGGCATTGTCCGAGCCGTGCATTTACTTGAACAAAGGCATCAAATCCGCCTTTGTTAAGTCTATCCCCAGCGACGGCCATTCATCCAGCGATGTCGAGGCTGAACTTAACAAGGCGCTGAAACGTGCGTCTGTTCACTGCTTTCTGTCTGTTTTTCAAAACCATTCCTGACTCGCTATGATGTGGTAATTTGCGCCCGAGGCTACAATCAATGAGTGATAATGGTTGCCTACATATATGCTGAGCGTTTTGACAGAGTCCTAGTCAGAAGACCAAGACAGTGATGTTGCACAGTGCAAACACAGCAGCATGCACAGGTACGATGTTGCCGCACGGCCAGTGCCAGTGTGTTTGTGTGTGTCTGTGCAACATGACAGTGCAGGACTCAGCCACGAGTGCTGCGTGTCCAGCGCGCACGTCGCCTGGTCGTGCAGCCTGTTTGCCCGTTGCAGACATCGGTGCGCCGCCGTCAGCGATGCGTCTGCGCCAGGACAAGGTCGATCCGATGCGAGCGTTCGCGTTTCTCGAGTTCGACAAGGAGGAGCACGCGAACGCGCTGTTCCGCCGCTGCTTCAAGTCGTCGCAGCCGATCGGCAACCGCCCGCCGCGCTACTTTGCCCGCATGACCATCTGGGGCCGCGAGGAGGTCATCATCGTCGACGAACAGAAGGAGGACAAAAAGCCAATCGTCGGCCCGCGCGCATCCGCCGGTCGCCGTTTTTTTGTTTTTTTTTGAGCGCCCTTTTTGTTGTTTTGCCTCTCGGTGATGAGAACGTCACTCAACCAGACTTGCCCTGTCTGATGTTGCAGCATGAGCGAGATCGTAGTGGTGAATACGCTGAGAGAGTACGATTCAGGTTCACATGCAGTTTCAGCGCAGTGTGCTAGCGAGCTGCCGATTTACGATTATATTTTGTTTGTACAGCGAGCTTCCCGCCGCGCATGAACTCGCAGTACAACCGTGGGGGCATGAGCATGAACGTGAACCCGTCGGCTGGCGCGCGTAAGTGACAGAGCGTTTTGCCGTGTGCTTACTGTGCATCACCCGCGTCATTGTAAATGCCGTTCGTTGCCAGGCGGCGCACGTGGTGGCCTCGGCGGCACTCGCGGCGGCGTCACCGGCGGCTACACGGGTCGCATGAGCCGTCAACCGCCTGCACCTGCACCGACTGCATCCGGCCCCGCCCACTAGTCGACGCCGCCTCCACAAAACCACATCTACATTCATTTCGTTGTTGAACATTTTCTTTGCAAGAAACATTTTAGGGAAAATATATTACTCGGACCTACAAACATTTTCGGTCAAATGTGTCACGGAAATTGGGTTGTTTTTGTTTCACAAGTTTGTTCAGTTGATTCGCGTATTGATTTGTCGATTCTATGCGCGTGTGTGAGTGACGCTGTTGTGCACAGTCGATGTCCGTGTGTGTACGGCTAGGGGACAGCTCGTGGTACAGTTGCTTGTGCCCCTTAGCCACCGAAGGAAACCCGAAGATACAGCACGGCCAAATAAATAAGGCGGTCCTTCTCAATCAAGACAAGATTAGTCGCAGGCCAGGAGTTGCCTTTCTCAAAAATCCCAAGATATTGGTCAATCGAGGCTGCAACGGATAAAGAACTAACAGCACAGATAGCAAATTATTAATTTTAAGAACACGTCCAATTTGACAACCAATTGGGCTTCTGAACGTTTTTCTTTCATTCTTTCAAATTTCACGCGCTCACTAACTGCAGCAGCCTGAAAGCAGCTGCCATGTTGAATCGGCGCTGCCGTACTAAACTTCGGTGGTTTCGGGGCACAGCCGGCTGACGGCCACGTGTTGCACGCTGATGCACAACGGCCGGTTTGCACGCATGCGCGGTGTTGTTGCAGGCGTCGCTTGATCACTGTGAAATATTATCGTTATTCTCTGGTCCAATTTTAACGTAAGCTAGCTTATTTTCTACAGCAACATTTGTTGGTAGTTTCTTGAGAAATATTCATTTCGTTGGTTATTGATGGCACGCAATTTTTATTGTCTGCAATGATTGTGTTACTCTGAATTTGTGATCTGTGATGCAGGGGAACATCGGCATCAGCTTTCATTGGAGTTCCTAAAAAACAACAATTCGTGTCAAGACAACAAATTTGGAGTTGAATGCTTTGGCATTGTTGTCGCCGAAGTGCAGCTTGTTGCACTGCACATGAAAGGTGTTTATTATGTTGTTTTCGGTTATTTGTTTTGTGGGGATAGAAAATACTGTGAAATACAACACCAATATCGTTTATCATGAGTGATTTTACACGTTTTCATTTATACAAAAGTGCCTGAGTGACGACGCAGTCGCAATGTTATTTTGTTATCAATTATCACCATAGAACACTTGTGTTTTTTGCAAATTTTTCAGTTCCCCATTAGTTTTCATCATTCGTGGCATCATAAGTTGTTTTTTCATCACCATATTCACTAATCATAACACCACAACTTGTTCTGTTTTTTTTTGTGCTGTTGGTTGTTGTTAATAATACTTGTTCTGTTGATTTTAATCACAGTAACCAAAATTCTATTATAGCTGAAATTCTCGACAGATTGAAAAGGAAGGTGAGAACACAGTCGAACAGCTGAAAAACACCCAAAAGCTTCATTCGAAGCTACCGTGCGTGATCGAGTTTCCGTTGGTCAGCAAACGGACTCACGTTCTTACTTTTTTCTACGAGTGTGTGTGTGTGCGTGCGTTTTCCGTTTGCTTATTGCGTGTGATTTCGCATCCTTTCTCTACACCCATTGCATAGCTCACTTTGCTGAACAAAATTTATTTTGATTTGAATAGTGTATCCGATTGCGTGTCTACTGTATACGGAATTGCTTGGTTCTGCTTCTGTGTCAGTGAAAAGTGAAAACAGACGATCAAAATACGAACACGGAGAAACTTTCGTGTGAAATTCAGTGAACCGATGCTGGTCTTGCTGCATTTTGGCTTTGTTTCACTGACGCAGCACTGGTGCAGTCTGTCGGTTAGCATCGGAAGGAGGCGACTCGTCAAGATCTGTTGTGTCGTTTTTGTGAAACTGTCATTTTATGTGTTTTTCTGGTTCATCTGTGTCATATTTTGCTGATCGCTCGCTATTACTAACAAATTGTTGGTCCTGTTGTTTCTTTGCAATTTACTGGTTTTGTTATTATGGATAAGAGTTTTAAAATCAGCAAATCGTTTCCTGAATGTAGCAAGTGAATATGAAGTGTGACGATGCTGAAGGCTGCTCATTCGTTGCCTCCATCTGCATTACAGTCAGTTTGCAGCAGCCAATCAGCGAACGAGCATGCTTTCTTTGGGTCGCACTTTCGGTCGGTCTCCCTTCGAGCTGCCTCTGCAGTCACCAGCAATTTCTCGGTTTCATTTTTTTTGCGAATTTTGTCTGAAGATATTCTGTTAATTTGAACGAAGAAAAACGTGTGTGTTCCGCTGCTTTTTGCGATTTCACCCTACGTGTATGGTTTTCACTGTTATTGTTCTTACATTGTCAATCCCTCTGCCGGTTTATATTCAGTTTAGAATGAGCATGGCTCTGATGTCTTTTTGCGGAGTTCTATCGCTACGTAAAAACAGTTTGTTGCGTTCTTTGGCTTGTTGCGGCCATTCTGCATTCGTTATTGACTTGGGAATATGTGCACAAGTTGGCGTTTTTTAGAAAGTATTCGATAGTATCTTTAATTTCAAAAACTGAAACTGTGTATCTTTTTTGTGCTTTTCTGCGGCAAGAAAAATCGGTGTGTGATTTTTAATTTTCATAATGAAGCGAACATGAATTGATAGTTTAAAAAACGCATTTTCTTGGTTTGCATCAGCTAATTCTAAATGTTTACCACAGCAATATATTACTGTGTTGTGCAAATTTTTATTAGTCCCAATGTTACTAGTTGCTGATCAAATAATGCAAACACTATTCTGGTATACGTATACCGTTTGAAAGTTGTGTTCAAAATCTGCTCTGCACTCAAAGTTGGATTTTTTAAAAAGACATAATTTGCAGCAGACACAGAAGTTTATTTAGAGAATGTAGGTATGTCATTGGAGACGCGATAGAATGAGTTTATTTGCGAGTATTTTTGATGCAGCATATATTTTTAGTAGCATATGTTTTTGATGTCCGTATCTTATTTAATTTTTGTTTTTGTTCGCGCTCATAACCCTCTGAAACTGTAGGAACATCTTGTTTTATAATATTTGCATTTGCAAGACCGTAAATGTGTTTTGTTGCCAGTGTTTATGAAGTAAACCCTTATTGAACTACTCGATATATAACAAGTTGGTAATGAAACCTCCTGATTTTGTAACGGTAAATAACTTATCGGTAAAAAATAGAGTACTTGATATTGAGTTTCTTTCATGTTTTGAAACCATATTTCACCGTTGCTTCGTTTTTTGTTTCTGCATTGTAACTATTCTTTATGAATTCATGATGTTCAAATATTCAGAATAACATCTGTGTGTAACGGCTGTTTTCGATCCTATGGCTCAAATAAAAAACTTGTAGATTTCGTTACCGTTCAGTTGACATGGTCATCAGACCGTGGGACATACATAACAAAGTAAGAAGCATGGTGTATAATTGACACGATGAAGCAGGCATGGTCTGTGGCGTCGCAGTGTCAACAGGGGTGTGTTTGGGTTTGCATCAATGGCTTTATTATTTGTAATTAATATCAGTTTTCAAAAAGTTGCTATCGCACACTGGAAGTATTGGGTGTTTTAGATTGAGTGCTAGTGATTTGCGTGTAATAAATGGCAGCGATACGGCCCATTTGTCGCCACACATTGTCAAACGCTTATCACACAATTGGTTTGCCTATAAAAGCACGACAACGCGTGTCAAAACAACATTTTTTGAAGCGTGTCAATTTCGAACTTGGTGAAAAAACCCACCGTATTTTCGCAGAGCTCCGCGTGCAGTGCTATTCTGCAGGTGATGCTTCATTTCGATGCTTTTGTTGCAGACTCGGTGGAACGCAAACGGCGATACACGTTGATCAGCATTGAATTGAGATCAGCAGTATGCAGGCAATGGTGTTGCTTGGTGCGGGTGTCACCGTGCTGCTGCTGAGTGTGTTCGCACCACACGGACATGCAGAACGCAGTCGTACGCCTGAGAGCGAGTGCTGTGCGCAGACACTGTCGATACTGCTGAAACTGGTAACAACCACAGCAAGCTTGCACTGCTCACTCGAACTGTTTGCAACTTTCGAATTGTTTGCCACTTAGTTTGAGAAACAATAACTGCAGCAAAAAATCGCCGACACGCAAGAGAGCGATTTGAAAGAGATGGAGAAACGAGTGGCCGATTTGAACGAACGCATCAAGGGACTTTGGCACAGGCAGGATGCCGTATGGGATGCCATCAAGGATGGAATGGAGCAGCTGGGCGAGAAGGGACCAAAGGGGAAACCTGGTGAAACTGGTAAGTGCCGTTCGCCTCGCAATCTTGGGCCCATTTTTCATATGTTGCGTGTGATTACAATGATTCGTGTTTGTGCAGGTGATTCGGGTGAGAAAGGAAACACTGGGCCAGAGGGAATGAAAGGTGCTGACGGCGACAAAGGGGACAAGGGCGAGAAAGGTTGGTGACGAGTTACGTTGATGGAGACCACTAATAACCGTCAATGAGTCGTCGTTTGAAATTTCGTTTTTTTTCAAATTTCAGGCTTGGAAGGCATCAAAGGAGGCATTGGCCAGAAAGGGCGTCGAGGGCCGCGTGGCTCTCAGGGGCCACAGGGACCACAGGGTGACCCATTCCGCAATGCAGCAAAAGGGCCCAAAGGTGATAAAGGCAAAGACGGCGACAAGGGATTGTTGGGCAAGCAGGGTGCACAGGGATTCAAGGGCAAACCGGGCGCAAAAGGAGAACAGGGAGATCGTGGGCGCAAGGGCAGCCAGGGTGACACGCGCGATGGGCATGCGGTGCGTCGGCGAACAGGCGGCGTCCGTGATGGCGATGGGCTGCTGGCGCGCGCACGACGCAGCATCGGCAGTTGGGTGCTCGGATAGCAAGGGCGCACGGAAATGGCAATGATCACAGTGAAACTGGATTGAATCACTCACTGCACGCTGAGACAACACCAGGCAACGTGGCAGAAGACACAAAATACAGCACTACGTTGTCTTGAAAAAGTTGTGCTCCCGACGTTGCCGTTGTCAACTTTTTTGAATTTCTAAGATGTTTTTCGCAATTGCCCTGTTGTTTTCTCAGTGGAACACACACACACACGCACGCACGCACGCACGCACGCACACACTGCCATTCCAAGTTGAACTCAATGAATTTGTAGTCTAAATTTTTGTTGAAATTCAGCAAAAGTAGCAAAAAAAAATTGAGTTCAATGTGGAATATCGTATAAACACTGAAATTTTTAAAACATTTGTCTGTGATTTGTATGCCCTGTCACAATTGCTGGAAATACTTTTATATCTTTGAGATCAGTTTTGAAAAAAAATCAGCAGCCGCAGCGAAGATGCAAGGTGAATGAAAAACGTTTCAAATTCAAACGAAACAACAAATAAATCAAAAGCTGTGAAAAAGCGCTTCTCAGATCATTTTCGTCATAAATGTTCTGTTCACAAATCCGTTGCCGGCTCATTTCCTACCGAGCACAACCAAATACTTGCGCTCAAACTTCTTGACGTATCGTGGTTCATGCGATCGTTTCGTGTGCTCTCGAGCTGCCTCAGGCGCCCGCAAACGCACCGGCGCCAGTACTCCGGAGTTCAGAAATGCCTGTCGTAAACAAAAAACTAACAGTGTTCCGTGTTTTTTTTAAAACGCACTTTCGTAAACATTCGGACAACGGGCACATTTACGGCAAGATAAATTTGAAAGCAAACAAAGTTCCAACGTTTCGATACGGTTGAATCGGCGATGCGACGACATCAAAGTTATTGGTTTGCGCATTGAACGCTGTGATTGACAACAAGATGAATAAGATCGTGTTTGTCAGCTTCGTTGACCATCGATCAGCCATTGTATCGTTTATTGTCTGCTTGATGGACACTCTGTTGCAACCTAGGTATGTATAACGTCTGATCGTCCCAATGACACGTGAGGTGAAGTTAAAAACGGCGCTGAAAGATAGTTTGAAAATCAGAAGCGTGCTCAGCAAGATTTGACAAGTCTCACTGGATGCCGTGGTTATTGGTTCATGCGAAAACACTCGCAGCCACAAAAAACAAACAAACAACCGATGTTCGTTCCGTTTGCAATGTGCTAAAGTGTTCCGTTTCCGGAGGTGCAGTGTCCAACAAATGACAAAGTAAAAAAAGTGTTTTTTCAACGGAGGCTACTCTCTCTCTCTCATCAGTTGTAATCATCGCACAGTGAAGGTCGTACCATTACCATTCGTGGACCCGTAATTCGCCTGTGGTCCAAAAGTCGTTCAAGTGTTCCGACTCGTAAAACTTTGTAATTACTGGACAAACTTGTTGCCGCTTGTTCGAAAATGAATGCGAGCAGTGTTGAACAAAGAAACCTAATAAGCAATGCTTATTGCTAACTGGGGCACAACAATGACGCTGCAGCGTAGGATAAATTTGAGGGCGTTGAGTTGGGACCGCAATTGGATACGAAATTGAGCACGGCTAAATGTTGTGCAAAAGCCACGATAGTCACTGTTGCTTTGTAGAGTTCATTCAGATTCGTGATCATAACTTTCAGTTTTCCATTAAGACTGGATTATAAATTGGTAATTGAATATATTATGTGTGTATCAGCGGCAACACGGCAGCAAAAAGCTGTGCATTTGCAATTATCTAAAGATACTCACAGTTAGCCGTACTAAGAATAAGCTATGCTGCATCTGAGCGAAGATGAACGATGACATGACACATGTGTTCCTGTTTGTGTTGAGCAACACTGCCCACGAAACAAAATGTCGCGCTTTGAAACGTTTGAAACAAAACGTTTGCTTTTGAAAATGACTTTGAAAATGAAACAAGCAAGTGTGTCTATATGGGAATACAACACGGAATTTTTCGGTTATAATTTTTTTGAACATCCATTCGAACGTGTTGAAGTATCCAATTTAGGGCTACAGCAACCGGCTCCATAATCATAAAAACGAACAAAGAAAACGATTTAGCCACTGAAAACGCTGTTTGAAAACGAGTTCATGAGTTTGAAAACTGAGCTTGAAATACTTGGTACATTCCTCTGGAACCTGCGTATCGCGTAATGACACCCACACTGCTAAAGTTGTGCCAATCGACACAATGTATCGAGTTTCATTTGGCAACAACAATGTAAACAAAACTTTATGACACTGTTGACAGTATTTTATTTTGATAATGACTTCAAATTGGATAGGTCGGTGGAACTCCACAGTTTTCAGGTTCAAAATCAATGCACGAACCGGAAATTCGCGGATTCAACGCCATATAAAACTTCGTCCGAAACCATATGCAGAAATAGCACAGGCATAATTGTTACGCTGCGCAGAATTCTAAATCAATTTCTATCATTGTGAAAGTGATAATTAAAGTTTCAATCATGCTTTCTATCACAAGTTGCTTTGCTTTTACACTGGTCATGTATACGTGCTGCAAGTCAAGGCCGATGCAGCATTACATTCACAGCCGCTAACTGATCCACGAATGTGCCTTCAATGCCTTCAACGTCACTTGGTTGTTCTGTCACCGTGTCCGGCGCTACTGAAAGTTAACGAATTTTGTATGAAGCATTTTTTTGGAAACACGGTTGTATTGTCATTTTAGAATTCTTACAACGCGCAGAACGCCAGCATGTTAAGAAGGGTACTTGGCATAAAGGGTCAATTTCAATCTCATTCTGTCGACATGCCGTCGAAAATTTTTTACGATAGGTCTGCAATTTCTTTGCGGTCTGGGTCTTTCTCAAAAACAAATAGGTTAAAACGGTTCCAACCAACCCACTAAATTAAAGAAATTCAGTATGTCTGAGCGGCCAGCTAAAAACAGCAACTGGTGTTTTTATTTTTCAGTGCAAACGGTATATCGTCGCAGCACAGCTGATTCAAAAAGCGATATCACGACAACCTTCAGTAAATCAACTATACCCGATGGTCCCGGTTGTGGCACGTCGCATTTGAACGGCGGGCAGTACTCGTGGATGAAGAGAACCGAGTTCACTAGTTCGCATCCCCACCAGGCCGGCTCGCCACTGTACGTGCACTCCGCGGCGAACGCCTTCGAGTAGCAGTCCATGAACGTTTGCGAATACCTGAAAGAAGGTCGCATCAGAGAGGGCACTAAATCGCATGACCAACTCTTATGGTCACTTCTTGTGTACGTATATTGGCATATACGATATTGAGAAAACCAATACACAAAATTATTTGTGTCAAAACTCGGTAAAGTTGGTAACTGCGAGAGCAGTCGTACAGCGCTCCATGGACTCACTGACACATCTTGTCTAATGGTGGATTGTCAATCATGGACGCATTGTACGCACTGGCGCACTCTTGCAACGCCATTGACTGCTGCGTGAATGTGCGCAGGATGCACGGCCAGTTGCGCACAGTGACTGGAATATTGCAGATCAAGCTTTGTGAACCATACTCAAGCTTTTAAACCGAACGGTGTATTTGAAAAAAACTCACTTTCCAGAGCTCCGGTGCACATAAACTGCATGTAATGGAATGCACCCACAAAGCCATAAGCTTGATCGGCTGTGAAATGATGGTCCAAAAAGAAGAACGGGTTCATACAGGCGTAGTAGTTCGGACCAAGGCATTTGTAGAAGGCTTGTCGCGCGCTTAAACCATGCATATTTTTATGATTGTTCAAATGATATGAAATAGCGATGTTGTTGCCAGTTACTTTTGAAAATAAAACACTAGAACAGGCGAGCGTGATCACTAACTGGCAAACTTCGAGGAGACCATTGACACCTTTGCTGTAGATTTGGTAGAGCGCATAATTCAGAGCTGCGGGATCGTGCCAGTCCAAATCGTCTTGTATGTTCAAGATTGAATTGAATTTAGCCTGCAGTGCATCAAACATAGTGTATATGTTGTTAAACAACCAAACTAAAAATAGAGCTGAACGATCGAGAGAACTCGCCGTCCCATAGGTTTTTTCACTTCTTGGAACAAAAATTGCAATCAAAACGAAATATTACCTGAAACTTTATGACAAAAGGTGAAAAATAACAGGAACACCCGAGTATCAGAATACTTCGGTGACCATCACTGCAGAATGTTAAATTAGTTAAAACTGTAAACTTGCCTGACACGCACCCAGCTGCTGATCGGTACATTTGCCCATATGTTGTGTCACCGCAACGCACGGTAAAACTGCAATACAGTCAAAAACTGCTGATTGGTTTATGCATACATTCAGTGCTTGGATTGCTGTGGAGGCGGAGTTTGGTTTGTACATAGTGCATGCGTCACGTGATCATCAGCCAATCCGCTAGTTGGATATGTTATAGAGTTAGACTGTAGTGTCCAATGGCTGGCCTACATAAACGACTAAAAGACACACATAAACGACACACACACCTACTATCCTAGTATTATAGAGGTAACATTAGGGTAAATAAATAAATAAGCATTAGGGTAAATCTGGTGTCTTAAAAATGGCTCTCGAAACGTAACTGCATCTTTTAATATTTTACTGTTTATTTTGATTTTTAACTCACCAGATAACAATAAGATTAATCGGTTCATTTTTGGAGTGCTATATAGTAAAGCTGCAACTGACACGCGTGCTTTATGGGTTTCTTTGTAACTTTGGATGCAGACCAATTTAGTATGAAAATAAAAAAAAACGATAAGCAGCGGTGTTATTTTGGTTTTCTGCCGTTTTATGTTTCTGTTACAAGATAGAAATCAAAGTTTATCATTTTGTATGTAGTAGCATATATCACCAACAGTACCCCCGTTATCTTTGTAACATGGAGGCAATAAAAATGTACAAAACACAAAACAAACCCAGTTTTCAAGCTCACAAAAATCGTATATGATACATTGCGTTACCAATACTTTTATAATGTCGGAAGGCCTAGTTCATCAAAATACTTCTGCCGCAATTCCTAAAAATTATCTCATAAATTTTTTTTTAAATAAAGTTAAACCATAAAACCATAAACTATCGGTTGACGGAATTTGACACATTGACACAGTGCTGCTGAAGTCAGTATTTTCAGAAAACAGTGCATAAATTGTGTAAATTCCAGAATCATGTGTGAATCAGAATGTTCCTTTTTGATGTTGCTTGTTGGGTTCATTGCACGGATGGTGGCGGCGTATATGGCAAATTGACAGAACTAGAGTACTTCGGTTTTACATCTGCCGATCGTTTTTTTCGTTGGTAGTACAAAGCACGACAGACGAGCACAACGTATTCGAACAGCTCCAACAACGAAATCGCCGAGAAGCCGAGGTATAAACCGGCGATACCGCCAATGTTGCTGACCAGCTGCAGGAACGTCAGTGCGGCCTCCTCTTCGACAATCTAAAAAACAAACTTTATTGAATAACGTACAATTACAAAATAATCAATTTTCATGACTTAGCAGTTTTACACGAACTTCATAGAACATTGAGTCGAGATGGACGTGCACACGGACGAGATTCTCAGCGATGAAGCGCTCCGTCTCCTTTATGGACACATTGAACATCTTCTGCGACAGCTTGTCGTTCGGTCGATCGTAGTAATTCAACATTCGCAGTCGCGAGTACTCATCCGACGGCCAATCAGCCTGCGAGAATCTGAAAGATTGAGAACTTTCTAGAGTGAACTGCGACAATTTCTGAATGAGCATGTACACTGACGTCATCGAAAACGTGGTTTCCTCGCATGCCATGTGGCAGTCGCAGAGAATTGCGCCCTCGCGGTCGTCGTCAAGAGCAATCTTGGCGAGCACCGTCTCTCGGCAGAGGCGTTCCTGCTCATTGAACACGTCGCACGCAGGGAAACCGGCAGCCTGTCAACGAAAAACACAAAAAACACTGATTCAGTAGACCTGCGTAAGGTGTTCAGACGAGCGCGAAGCGTGAACTACAAAATCGCATTAAAATGCACGCTCCGGTACGGTCTGATCACAAGTGTGACCTGCAGTTTACAAAAACAACGGGTATGATTTACGGTGTCTACACAGCTGCACGTTTTGAACAGATGATAGTCTCTGCAGGCAACCCG
Source organism: Theristus sp. LFF4_11 (assembly GCA_030248135.1). Classification (NCBI taxonomy): domain Eukaryota; kingdom Metazoa; phylum Nematoda; class Chromadorea; order Monhysterida; family Xyalidae; genus Theristus; species Theristus sp. LFF4_11. Next base: position 22,165 of record JASANC010001879.1, on the reverse strand, counting down.
GCAGCTTCGCATGTCGTACGCCGATTGTGACGGTTGAAACGGTCTGTAAACAATTGCAACCTGGCACCTATTACTGGCAGTTCAGTTTTCACAGCGATTTTCCACCAGTTCAACGTACTCATAGTCTTTCGGCATCTGCCGGATGCACTTGCTCTTGTATGGATCTGGAAGCCTGATCAGATCGCGACGACGCACGCCGAGACCCGTGAGAACACCTTCAAAGCAAACTATCAACTTCCACATCTGTTCGTTTCTATGAAAACCACTTATACTGCTAGAACGTGCCTGGTTTCACCGAAATCCCATCGAATTCTGGTGTGGGCAGCACGGATGGATGGTGCACAATGACACGCGCACCGTAGCCAGACGCAAGCAGACCAACGTAGTTTTTGCGGTCGATGTTCATCGTCAGTCGTAGTCCATAATCACTGCCAAAATTACGCGCCCAACGCACCTGACCGGCTCCGTTGTTGTCTAAAACAGTGTGTCAGGTTTACGGTGCTAACACAAACAGTGTTCATGACGATGGAAGCAGGTTTACCGCACCTTTTCCAGTGTTGAACGTGTAACAATTGCCGTATCGAACCGAGTAGAACTTGACGAAGTCACGCATCGGGTCGCACGCCGCGCGGTCGTAGGTGCACTCGAGGATCAGCTCATCAGCAGCGTACGTCAAGTTCTCGATGGACGTTCGCGGCAGCACAACGAGGTCTTTCAGGTCGACCAAGTCCGACATTTGACTGCGCTGAATCAGTTGTCGAAATCCGAAGCGACTGTCTGTCTGAAGTGAACGAGGCACGTCTGATTACGTGCACCACCTTCAGAGCTCGCAAGAGCTGTTTCAAAAACGCATGCGCATTAACTTATGCCTGCCACTGTAAACGGAATACAAAAGAACCTGCGGTACTTAACCGTTATTCCAGCGACAAGCATTGGATTCACACTATCGAACGTCGGCTTGCTTTCATCGATGAACGCAGCCAATTCAGCCGGTGGTTTGCCAGGCACAGGTGTCGTCGTTGTCTTCGCCGACTCAGATGTGCTGGAAGCAATGCTCGATGTAGCAGTGGTAGCACTCAGTGTTGTGCTTGCGCTCATAACGCTAGTCTCTGTCGTGCCGATGTGCGTGCTCGTTTGATTCAAAGCGTTCAGTTCGGTCACAATGCCAGTAGAAATGTTTGTGTCAACGCTTGCTGTGTTCACTGGTGAAACTGTAACCGATGCCGTGCTGGCCGTGCTAACAGCAATTGAAACAGTCGTTTCGCCATTGACGACTGTAACAGCTTGGTTTGTGGAATTGACGGGCAAATCTGTGGCATTTGCTAAGATCACATTCAACGATGCGTTGCTGACGTGCGGAGTAACAATCATACTCGGTGTTGTGCCAAGCAACGTTTCCTCAGAGGTCGAACTAGAAATGGAGAGAGATTCTGTGGTGTCAGTGACAACTGACAAAGTTGCGTCTTGTGAAACGGTTGAAAACGTTGGTGCAACAGTGGGTAAATCGGTAGCCACAGGAACAGGTGTTGCAACAGTAGGCACTTCAGTGGTTAAAGCAACTGCTGAAATCGTTGTAGCCACAACGGGGACCTCGGTGGTTACAGGGACCGTTGGCACGGTTGTTGCCAAGTTAGGTACTTTGGTGGTTAAAGGTACTGTTGTGACAGTTGTTGCAATAGTGGGAACTTCGGTGGTTACGGAAGCGGTTGGTATCGTAGTTGTGGTTACAGCAAGTATTGGTGGGGTAGTTGCCAAGGTGGGCGATTCAGTGGCAAGAGGAACTGTTGGCAAGGTGGTTGTCACTGTTGTCAAAGCGGTTGCGACTGTTGGTAAAGTGGTTGCAGTTGTTGGTAAAGTGGTTGCTACCGTTGGAATTTCAGTGGTCTCTGGGACTGTCGGTAAGGATGTTGCCACTGTTGGTAAAGTAGTTGCCACTGTTGGTAAAGTAGATGCCACTGTTGGCAAAGTTGTTGCTATTGTTGGTAAAGTGGTTGCTACCGTTGGAATTTCAGTGGTTTCTGGGATTGTCGGTAGGGATGTTGCCACTGTTGGTAAAGTAGTTGCCACTGATGGCAAAGTTGTTGCCATTGTTGGTAAACTGGTTGCTACCGTTGGAATTTCAGTGGTTTCTGGGACTGTCGGTAGGGAGGTTGCCACTGTTGGGAAAGTAGTTGCCACTGTTGGTAAAGTGGTTGCCACTGTTGGCAAAGTTGTTGCAACTGTTGGAATTTCAGTGGTTTCTGGAACTGTCGGTAGGGAGGTTGCCACTGTTGGTAAAGTAGTTGCCACTGTTGGTAAAGTAGTTGCCACTGTTGGCAAAGTTGTTGCCATTGTTGGTAAACTGGTAGCTACCGTTGGAATTTCAGTGGTCTCTGGAACTGTCGGTAAAGAGGTTACCACTGTTGGTAAAGTAGTTGCCACTGTTGGTAAAGTGGTTGCCACTGTTGGGAAAGTGGTTGTCTCTGTTGGTACAGTAGTTGCTACTGTTGGCAACGTTGTTGCAACTGTTGGTAAAGTGGTTGTCTCAGTTGGTAAAGTGGTTGCCACTGTTGGTAAAGTGGTTGCTACTGTTGGCAACGTTGTTGCAACTGTTGGTAAAGTGGTTGCTTCTGTTGGTAATGTTGTTGCAACTGTTGGTAAAGTTGTTGTCTCTGTTGGTAAAGTGGTTGCCACTGTTGGTAAGGTGGTTGCAACTGTTGGTAAAGTGGTTGTCTCTGTTGGTAAAGTGGTTGCCACTGTTGGTAAGGTGGTTGCAACTGTTGGTAAAGTGGTTGTCTCTGTTGGTAAAGTGGTTGCCACTGTTGGTAAAGTGGTTGCTACTGTTGGCAACGTTGTTGCAACTGTTGGTAAAGTGGTTGCTTCTGTTGGTAATGTTGTTGCAACTGTTGGTAAAGTTGTTGTCTCTGTTGGTAAAGTGGTTGCTACTGTTGGCAACGTTGTTGCAACTGTTGGTAAAGTGGTTGCTACTGTTGGCAACGTTGTTGTCTCTGTTGGTAAAGTAGTTGCAATTGTTGGTAAAGTCGTTGTGTCTGTTGGTAAAGTGGTTGCTGCTGTTGGCAACGTTGTTGTCTCTGTTGGTAAAGTAGTTGCAATTGTTGGTAGAGTGGTTGTCTCTGTTTGTAAAGTGGTTGCTTCTGTTGGTAACGTTGTTGCAACTGTTGGTAAAGTTGTTGTCTCTGTTGTTAAGGTGGTTGCCACCGTTGGCAAAGTTGTTGTTTCTGTTGGTAACGTTGTTGCAACTGTTGGTAAAGTAGTTGTCTCTGTTGGTAAAGTGGTTGCCACCGTTGGCAAAGTTGTTGTTTCTGTTGGTAACGTTGTTGCAACTGTTGGTAAAGTTGTTGTCTCTGTTGTTAAAGTGGTTGCCACCGTTGGCAAAGTTGTTGTTTCTGTTGGTAACGTTGTTGCAACTGTTGGTAAAGTAGTTGTCTCTGTTGTTAAAGTGGTTGCTACCGTTGGCAAAGTTGTTGTTTCTGTTGGTAAAGTGGTTGCAACTGTTGGTAAAGTGGTTGTCTCTGTTGGGAAAGTGGTTGCCACTGTTGGTAAGGTGGTTGCAACTGTTGGTAAAGTGGTTGTCTCTGTTGGTAAAGTGGTTGCCACTGTTGGTAAGGTGGTTGCGTCTGTTGGTAACGTTGTTGCAACTGTTGGTAAAGTAGTAGTCTCTGTTGTTAAAGTGGTTGCCACCGTTGGCAAAGTTGTTGTTTCTGTTGGTAACGTTGTTGCAACTGTTGGTAAAGTAGTTGTCTCTGTTGTTAAAGTGGTTACTACCGTTGGCAAAGTTGTTGTTTCTGTTGGTAAAGTGGTTGCAACTGTTGGCAAAGTGGTTGTCTCTGTTGGTAAAGTGGTTGCCACTGTTGGTAAGGTGGTTGCAACTGTTGGTAAAGTGGTTGTCTCTGTTGGTAAAGTGGTTGCCACTGTTGGTAAGGTGGTTGCAACTGTTGGTAAAGTGGTTGTCTCTGTTGGTAAAGTGGTTGCCACTGTTGGTAAGGTGGTTGCGTCTGTTGGTAACGTTGTTGCAACTGTTGGTAAAGTAGTTGTCTCTGTTGCTAAAGTGGTTGCCACTGTTGGCAAAGTTGTTGTTTCTGTTGGTAAAGTGGTTGCTACTGTTGGCAAGGTGGTTGCAATCGTTGTCGGAACTGGAGGAAGTTGGCGCTTTCTGCGTTTTTTCGCCTGTCCATCTGAGTTTTCCGTCTCGGTGACATTGCATGCCGTATTGTTGAAGTTAGTTTCTAGCCTTATGTTGCTGAATGGTCTGAACGTTTTCATCCACTTGACTTTTGATTCTTTCTCAGTGTCCTTGGTTTCAGATTCTTCTTGGTGTTCACTGACATCTTCTGGCCCAGTTGTACAGCCACAGTCGCTGAGTGAATGGTGCTAAAAACATTCAGAAACGTTGAAATGCAAGTGTTTCAAAAAAACCAAACAATGAAAGCCTCATGCAAACAAAAAAGTAAGTCTAAATGAGTACCTGGTGCGATTTTGTTTCGTTGTACAGCTGCTCAATTCCCTGCAATTCCAAGTATTCTTCGCGCAGTTCTTCTTGAACGCGGCGCAATTCGTTCAACGGACTGCAGTCGGTGATTGAATTCAACTTGATCGGATTCAGATTGCACACTGTAACCGCCGGAAACTCGAACGTATCGTTGCTTTTCATGGTCAGCTGCAACAGGCGAGTCGGCAAAAAACTTTAATGCTGCAGTACTCTTTTGTTTCTAAAACGGCATCAGGTGTTGCGTCGAAATTAATTTTGACATAATGAAAAAGATTTTATTTCTATAGATCCCACGTTTGCTTCTTGTGAGACATCATAGGCAAGCATTTTTGGGGCTTGTTGCATGCTTTCTCTTAAAACGTACCGTAATAGTGATTGGATACTGAAAGTAGTTGATGATTAGAAACACGATATTGACCACGGTAGCGATGGAACCGATCACAAAAATCACAGCCCAGAAATACTTCCACACTTTCCATTCGTAAAAATAAGCGCGTGGCAAGGCATTCCAGCTGCCCTCCGCCAGAAAAAAATCTGTTTCTTCTTTCACGGTGATTATATCGCTAGTTTTCGTGGCCATCGTTTGAATTTTCAATGCTGCTGCTGCAACTGATGCTTTTTTCAGAGTTGATCAGCAATGTTTCAATGCAATAATAAGCAGAAAGAAGTTTTTTAACATCAGATGTTAAATTTATGAGTTTTACAAATTTACATGGTGTAACTATGACCATCTATATTTTAGATTAAAAACCTTTTCAGTGCGCCGCCAGCCATGGATTACTGTCGTCAACGGAGTTCGACACAACACCCTTGATCATGTGTTACGTAATTGTTTGTTTGTTTACTATGACTACTGTGACGGAGCATCCGGCAACACGTGTTTTTGATGGTACACACAAAACGCACTGATGCGCACAGACAACACAACATGCATCATAATCATTCATTCGTGCGACGTAACAACGCTTCCAGCAAACAGTTGTGTCTCATGGCGCAGCCCTTTGCTTCTACCAATGGCCATTGACCAACAAGTTCTGTTTTGCTCTCTATTATTGTTGACAAAAACGACCCAAAAGTACATAAATAACAGTACCACGTATGCAGTTAATGCAGAAGTGAATTAATTTTTGTTACGGCCCATAACTAATAATACATACCTGCAGCAACAGCGCGATTGTCAATTTAATAATTTATGATTGTAAGTTACGCTTACGCCATATTTGGAGACAAAACACTGCAGTTTGAGTCGAATTAAACGTTTATCGGCACGTACATGCCGGATGGTGTGACTGATTTTTTGTCTCGCTAAGTCATGCTCCAAAGCAAGAATTTTATTGTTAAGTTACGCCTGGTCTGATGTCATTGTTGCTGCTGAGCAAGCCATAACAAACAATTACAACGATAAATAACAAACAAAAACATAATGGCACGGTTGAGATGTGCATTGACTGTGTTGATGACGGACAAATGTGAGTGGGCGCAAAGGCATTGTAACATTGCAAAATGCTAAGTCGTACGAATCCAATAGCTGGATGAAATAATTAAACAATAATTCACATGTAAACACGCTGGTTCACCTTGGGCGTTTTGTTGTTGAACGTTAGTTGTCATGGCTTGAAAAGCGAACACCAGAATAAACAACAAATTACGCATTCCACATGTGATTTATTTTAAGTTTCAAATTTGATTATTGAAAAACACTCGTATGGTACAACGCTATTTTTTCGCTTTTTTCCGCAGTTCAGCTACTGCTTTTCGCTCAATTATTCGTAATTCATAACAGTTCACACATGAATGGTTCAAATGTGAGTTTTCTGTTCATAAGTGCATTCATTTTATCGTGTGGCCTCCATTCATATCTTCAGTTCAACTGAAAAATAAGCGATTGACTAACTTGATAATTGCAAATAACAAACCGCTGAAGAATTAACAAACAGACACTGACAATGTCAGACTTTGGGACCTGGTCCATGTTAAGGCATGTGGTTCATGCAGTATTTCATGTCTGTGCCTGTTGTTGAGAAACGATCGTTATATTGACGAAACAGTTTCAGGGGACCATCTTGCATATCTTGCCGGCTTACATATTTTGTCGGTTGTTTTCCATTGTTGAAATATTTTCTCATCCATCTTGATCGGTGCTTGAATTTGACTACATTGATGGGTGTGAGTGTAACAGACCAGGAACCTCAAGGTAACACAGTGAGACTCGTGATTTGTGAGAATGTTACTGTGGGTTTTAACGGGTGTTGGACAATGAGATGATTACAAAAAGAAGCAGAGATGACTCTGCGTGTGCAGTATAAAGGACATATGTACAAATGAGACGATGTTTTGTATTTGCATCACCCACGCGTACATCGGCGTCCACTGAACATCAGCGTTATCATCAACACTACTACATCATTAATGTCATCATGGTGCTCAATGAATTACTGCTCGCTGCTATGGCCGTTGCTTTTGCAGTGCTACTCTTCTGGATCATTGGACTGACTGGCAGCTTTTTCTATTACTTGCGACGATTTCAACAGACTGTTGCGATGCTGCCGCCTGACAAACAAGGTGAATCATTACCATCGATCGCTGTTGAATACTTTGTTCACTAAATTTCGGTTGTCGCATCGGGTGGACTGACCACCATTACAATTGTGTGCGTGTGAATGATGTTGCTGAGTAGTTTCAGACCTAATGATGCCCGCGACCGCAAATCACATCTGTGCTCCAACTGCTGTCAAAGTCGGCACCCCGCCGCCACACAGCGTTCAACTGAGTTATGCGCAGCCACACAAAACGCAACCAAGAAGCCGCGGCGACGAAAAGCGCACTGCCACGAATGACAACATTGGTGACGGTCACCGCACAAAGGAACAGTTGCGTAATCTGCAACTTCATTTCGTGTTCATTGTCAATTTTATTTTTGCTCACAACCTGTGGTACACAACCAGTAACGTTCTATAGAAAAACATCCCACACGGCAAGAAAGGGTTCACTGGAGCATTACGAAAACGATTCACCACAGCTGAAAAAATACGAGCCACCGGTCACGATGAAACAGTGGAAACTGGACGAGAGGTTGATTTCTGGTAAAAAATCTAAATTTCTTTCACCAATGTTTTGTTCGTTTGCTGTTACAGCACGGACCACGACAGCATGGACAGCACATGGTTAGAAGAAGCAACGCGCATCGAGCAACAGTGTCCGGTGGAGGAGAGCGTGCGCGTTTGCTGTGACACCTGCTGCTCAAACACCACGGTAAAATGGCCATGTCGCATTCGTAAGTGCTCACACCAAGCTAAAACACAAAGTCAACGAGTTCTACCCTTTCTTCACGTTCAAAACAAACGCCAGGCTCAAAAGTCGCTGAACGCAACAGAAGAGCCCAACTTGTCGCGTATCGTCCAAAAGCAACCGTCGTCTGTTGGTCGTCGTCCGTTGTCGCGTCCGTACGCGATTGCCACCCCGGTCGTTTCGACTGGTGCGACAGAAACAACATTGCAAATTCGTTGTGTGCCACTTTGGGGATCACTTGGCAATATTTCTATTTTTGTTGCAGACCGCCGTTTTATCTACGGCAACGTGCGCCGCAGCGTCGATTTTGTGGACACCACTCGTCCGCCAACGGCAAAACGTTGCAAACTCGCAAAAGTTGCCGCGTTCAAGTGAACCGGAGGACCAGCAAAAGTATCAGCAAGATTTCTACTGCTGAAATCGATCGGCGGAATTTCGATTTTTAACTGCAATATTTCTTTATCATCTATAATATTTTTTTGCGAATGGGTTATGCAGTTTTGCGGTGCGCGCAATCATCTGATGACTTGTGTAAATCGTTTGTGGTCAGATACACGTTTTTTCTGGAATTGCTTTTTTCTTGCCTTTTTACCCACGACGTCTGTGATGCTCACAGTTTATTTGATACACTGAATTGCTCTGGTTCCAACTGGTGCTCATTTATCTGGTCATCCATCTCCACCCACATCCTCAAATCAGCCATTTTGTTTCTAATAAACAATTACATTGCTTATGTGAATCATAAATCGAAGATAAACCACAGCCAAATAACAAGAAAATTCTACAAGTTCAAGTTGCAGACGTTAACTGCAACCATTGAAGTAAGGCATACAGCGTGCCAGTACTGACCCGCTCTGTCTTCAGATCATCGTTCTCTGGGCAAAACGGGCTGCAAAGCTTGGCTAATGGATAATTTACCGCCTGCAGATTACTGTCCACGCCAACCGATTGATACATTCTGAAAGTGCTATGATGCTTAAAGTTGCAATTAGAAGCTTGATAGGAAAATGACAAAAAAGAACAATAACGTTGCGTCCCAACAAACCTGATGCTTTGATCAATTGCACCGTTTGCAGGTTCTTTTGCACAAATCGATTGCACCTGCGATCTACCAATCCAACCGATTGTGTCAAGCTCGGCGTGGGCTACAAAACTCTGAACAAATCAACATCTGAAATTAAAGAGTCAACAAAAAAGAAACTAACATATTTTGAAGTGGCATAGTTCATGGCTTGGATGACCAAGCATGGCGTGGAGGTACAGAACGCAGCAGTGACGTTTAGGAATTCCACGAGATAGTGTAACAGGGTAGACGCTCTGCAAAGGGCAAGCTTTCACAAAGAAAACATGAAATGCACTGGTCATTTTTCAAAGACCTAACCTCCCAAAGACACAACGGCTGTAGTTTCTCTTCGTTCACCACAAGGCCCGTCTCTTCTTGAAATTCTCGCGCTGCACTTTCCTTTAACTAAAAACAGCCTAAACTAACATGAATCTTGCAACAAAACTCAAAAGTCACATGGTAAGTTTGTTGTCATACAAAATCAAGTTAACGTATGCAGGCTACTTCTAAGTAAAACTAGCGTGTGCATGTGTGTACCGATTCGCGAGCATCAACGTATCCACCGGGTGTCACCCAAACGCCCGGGAACGAGCGCAACGTTGTCGCCCTTCGAGTCAACAGCAGCGCGTGATCGCTCGACTCAGCAACAATGCTCGCTGCCATTGGCACACGCAGCGCTCGCTCGCACGTTGCACGGGCACTCGCTCGCTCGTCGTCATTCAAATGTCTCACCGGGCAAAACGTTGGGTGCTGCAGTGATAGTGATACTGCTGTACTGGTCATACTTTTCTGTTGGGCTGTGCAGCCCGGGCCTTGTCGCACTGACAAGCCTGGGTGCCGCGGTATGCGCTTACCAGGGGGAAATGCATGAAACAGTGCTTGCACCAGTTGTAATCACCACTGATTGTTTCGGCGTCAGCTCCTGAAACTTCAGTGCGTTGAACTCGCCACTTACCGCAAGGTGCACCGACGAACTTGGGTCAGCCGTGAGCACACAAACGGACTTGTGCACTTGTTCGTCAACACGGACACGCAGCTCGCTGACGTCGTTCGCATCCGAACAGCCACTCGATGCCAACTTGTCAACAAAACACTGAAAAACAACCATCCATTGAGACAAAAAATCAGCACTCGATCAAACACTCAAAGCAACTGATCAGCTGATCAGGTAGGTTATCACCAATCTGCATGTAATCTACAACATAGCGGAACTGCAGACGGTTGCGAATCGTTACTCGTAAAACCAAAAAAACTGGACTTTTTCATTTCATACAGTTGCAAATGAAGCCTCGTTGTCCGCTGAGTTCAGAGACAGCCACATCAGTCGGCGGTATCGTCGCAATTTTATGGAATGAAATTGTGCCGTAACTTGTTGAAATAAAACAAACGGGCGCATCAAGGTTCATTCGATATTGTTCATTCTTCGTCGACCGAAACAAAATTTGTCAAGACGTTAGCGACAGGACACAATGACAATTAGTTTAACAGAATTGCGAAGTGAAAAATCCGTTTCGACACTTTACTTTAATTCCTCACTCACAATGCGAAGCAACATGATGTTTCAGCATCCTTCGGTCTTATTGTTGTTGCTACGAGACTGTATTGTTTGGCGGTAATTCGACTGATCTTCTTTTGATGGTGAACAACGATGGCAACCAAGGCAAAGTTTGACACAGCAGAATTCACGATTTATTACCAGAATTATATTCGCTGCTTTGCTATCTGTGAATTCTTCCAGTGCCAAGCTGCACGTGGTGCATGATGGAGCTCTCGATGTTACCGGAATTCCATAATTTTTTGTTTTTATCTGTTCTTTCTGCGATTTGAACAGGGTGATTTGAAAACATCTCTAAAATCGCTACTACACGTTATTATATCTTCAGTTATTAAAATTAGCAAAACACAAGCTTCAGCTAAAAAGTAGAACACACCAGATGTTTGCGTTTCTAATCACCCTTGCTCTTTTGTTTTTTTTTGTATCACTTACTTCGGTGTGCAGCAAAAGGTGAAGATCCATCAAAGTTGTGACACGACACCAATACAACAATATTTACGCCTATATTGCAAACAAAAAGTGATAATTTACAACTACCTAATTGTGCTTCACCGCACTACACACGGGAACTATTACGCGGGGTGTCTGTGGTTGGGACACTAATTAAGGAACAAGGACGTGACTCCGGAATCTGTAGATCATTTATTCAAACCGCAAAAAAGGTTCCCCTGACTGGTTCACACAGAAAAATTCCAGCCACTGTCAATTGAGGATTTTATCTGTATATTTGTTTTGTTCAGAAAAAACTTATTCATCACAACACAACGCCACCAGAAAAGCTAGAACTTGACTAGAGAAAACAATAACAACAACAACAACGATAAGTCAGACTGAATTAAAAAAAGTGCACTAAAAAGTATCAAAAACATTCAATATCAACTGCCAGTGTTCTGTCGATGATCAGTCAACGGTTTTTCTGTTGTCGGCGACAATAACGTTGTGGGAACTGTCTTCGACGCAAACGGGGGTCACAAACTCGTCACAAGATATTAATTTGTGCAATATGACACAACACACAACAGTCACATCGACGATTTTGTCAGTTGATAGTAATACGCCGGTGAATGCATGCCGTTGCTTTTTATGACACTGAAGAATCCGCGGGACTAATCATTTGATACCGTGAATTCATCTAGTGCCATTGAAAGTTTCGGCTGTCAAAATCGACATGTGGTAGTGGTAGACAGAAATACGACATCGAATTGAACGATCCAATGTTATTGTCGCAGGCACACCATTGCATTGTTCATAATAATCTGAAGCAACCCCACTAAAAATGTTCAACAGAAAGCAAAGTGTAACTGATAAATGCACAAAGTGCGACGTGCAGACATGCAACACATGCGACGTGCGTGGCGAAACGATAAGTGCGTGACGAAATTAGCCATAAAATGATGAAAGCCGTGCAGCAGTAAATCTGAATCACGCAAACGACGTACCTTTCGATCATTCTAAGTATTACACCATAAAGTATCCGAATATCACCAACGAAAGAACCTGAAATGCCAAAAATCAACAGTGAAAAACATTCACATGAAAATTTGTTGAACGTGCTTGCAAATTATAATAAAAGAACTCAGAATGTTCTCATTTTGGCAGAACAAAACCGCGGGTCTCCAGTGGAACGTTCTTCTGTGAGCAAAAAGAACTGAGTAAGACCTATGAGTGGAATAGAAAGCGTGTTTCAAGCACAAGCATGCGCGCGACACTGTCAATGGGCAGGAAGTACAGCACAGACACAATGCGTGTGCGGTGTGCTGCACTCCGTGAACCCGAGTGCACTAAAACCAGAGCAAGCCAGCACACAGCCAACTGAGATTTGTCAACGCACTTTGTTCAACCATGAGTGTTCTTTCGGCTACACCTACTAGCACCATTGGTAACTTGAAAAAACTCGCCAAATCGTGAATGTGGCATTGCTACGTCAATACTAAAAAACTTAGTGAAAACGATGCCAAAAAGTGTGAAACCAATTACACACAAGGTCTAATAATCAAAACAATGACTCTGTGTCATTTTATTCAGTTCCGGTGCGAGCGCAACGCTAATTAAGCAGTCAATAACTTAACGTTGATAAAGCTACAACATTTTTGAACAAGCAGACTGCGTACATAGAATGACTACACGCATCGAATCTGGGCACTAATCTGATTGCGTTCTGCGGAAGCTCAGGAAAGTAGAAGAAAGTAGAATAGTCGTCAAACGAGGCCAAGTCGGCCATGACAAACACATGACAGTAAACGATAGAGATTTCAGTGCAGACGTGTCGCGTCATATGCATGTACTCGCTTCTAAGGACGTCGCAGCAAGCACTCACGCATAATTTACGCCTCTCGTCATTCAACGCCTGCCTCATGTTAGCATATTAGCAATTAGCCGGAAGGCATCATGCTTTTATACCGGAACCGACCGTTGCGACAACATAAACCTCACCGCTACTTTCAAGCGTTAAACGCAATCAAAATACATTCGAAAAGCAGCCGTGCAAGCTGTACATGCATTGCATGTATGTACACCGTAGCGCAGAAATCAATTAGTTTCGACGAGGCTCCATGGACAAACCAGCCGCAGAAGAAGGCATGGTGCCCATCAGATTAAGTGACCGGCAAGCCATTGCCGTGCGCTTTACGCCTTGACATCACAAAGCTGAACCGAGTGCAGTATTTTGCACGCAACGGCATGATGACTCTGAGCGTGTTCAAGTTGTGTGGCTGACACGTAGCGTAAAACTGTTGGGGCTTGCAAGGTTTTGGTTCGCTCGATTTGCCGCATCACCACGGTCGGTGCAAAGGCCTAAACATCTACGCTGCTAATCAATCAGTTGCCGTATCATCATTTTCAACCATTAACACACAAACCAGAGGAGACTGGCGTAATTAAAATATACTTAATGACGTAAGCTGACACGCTCGACTTCACACTGTGAATATCTGATTACATATAATGCAAAACATACACATGTAGCTGCTAAAGCATGCAACAGCAGAAGCACAGCACCTGCTTATTATTTTATTGCTACAGCGCACCCTGTGATAAAGGCCATGCTGTTCACGACACATCACTGACGCTTGTTTGCAAATAATGTTGAAACTGACGAGCATCGAACGGGAAAGAAAGAGTTTTTGAAACAAAAAACCTGAAAAAACCACACACACGCACAAAAGCACAAACAAACAAACAACTCAGCTGCACAAAAAATCTGATAAGTTAAAATGAAGATCATAGATCTGATTAGATTTGTATCGCATGTTGGCAGCTGGCATACGAGTGCAAAGCAAGTCTGAGAAGACGCCGATGCAGATGGTGGACGTGCACGAGAGAAGTGTGTACGAAAACGACACTCAATAGAAACACGTTGGCTCTGGGCACATGTGCAAGCGGCGTCACAGTTGCCTCCGGGTGCGTGTGCACACAGCTGCTGTAACCTGCTCATACTACGAGCTACGTTGCATCGAAACGAACTTCTCTCATTTTACAGAACAATTCATGACTTTGACCTTGTACGCTTGTGGTCTCACATGCAGGACCGCACCGAGTCTTCATAAATAAAAAGCAACTATAATTCGGCAGATGCTCTGAAATATATAGTGGGCGCACGTGCGCCTTGCCGGTTTGCATGCAAACAAAGCAGCTATAACGGAACTGCCATTGGTTTCGAAAAGAAAGAATTTGAACTGATGCAAAGACGCAGAGAACCACTGCCATGTCGAAACGGCTGCATGGTCTTTGCAGAATGGCAACAGATCGTAAATGCTCTTTTCCTTGGCCACACAATTTTAAAGCAAAGACGGACTCCACAGTTTAACACATATTAAGCATATGTTAGAAAATATAAATAAAATTGTTTGAGAACAAAGAGTATTTTTGTAAGATACGCACTACAGATAGACACCAAGCGCGGGGCGTCGCCATTACTGTTTTTAAATGTGGATGGTTTCGCGCCAAAACAACACACTACCAATAATATCATTTTACGCCTGTAGCGATGTGAGAAATATGCTTTTGCACACGAAAAAAATCATTTGTGTGAACAAGAATACAAACAGTTGTTGTGATCTTCGTTTGTCTACCAGCCGGACGACATCTAATCTTGATTTGTTTGACTTTTTACAGAGTACTGAAAGCAATCGCAGAAAGTGTGGCAGATGATGAACATTAGCAAATATCATACCTTGCTTTGAAATAAATTACAGCGCAAGCATGTTTATATTTTTAACTTGAAAGCAGCTATTTGAAAAAATTCTGATCAAACAAATGGCGATATTTTATCAAATCAAGGTTCGATCGAATCGAATCAAATTTTTCTAAAAAGGATGAGGATTTTTAGTGCAACTGACGCCGCAATTTAGCATGCCAGTTGCATTTTTAGTAACTGCTGCATTTGATGGCCAGAAATTTTGTGAATCAACTTTCCTCGTTTTTATTCTTTTCTGTTAGGTCACTTTTTTAAATTTCTGAAAACTGAAGACCATTGCAAGTTGCCTTCGAACTCACTTTTGTTACAAAAATTGTAAAACTTCTACAGTGTGTTTTACCAATGAAATAGCCAATCAATAAAGAGCGATAAATGCAAAAATATAATTATGCTGACAGTGGCAAACGAATGCCAATACAATGAGACAATGAAGGCAAGAAGCGCATGTTCAGTGGCGTGAAAAATTCCTATCAAATGATGAACCGTCGCGAGAACCGAAAATCACTGTCGACTCATCGCATAACAGCCTACAAAGAGGAAGCAGTAACAATTCGTGACTCCGGGCAACATACTTGGCTTCCAACAGACGAAAGGCGCATTTAAAACACGCGGGCTGAATGCAAAATATGCTAATGATCATGATCAACAATGGCATGACAATACTAAATAATAATAACAGTGATTCGGCCATACTCAGCGATTGATCAATGCTGAGAATCACGTCACCCCCACACAGTTGTGGTTAATCGTTGCCGAGGACGCATATGAATGTGCATCATACACATATGAGAGGCCGAGGCAGCCATTATTTTTGAAAAACTATGATGATGTAGATTGGTGAGCATGATAAAATACAGAGCACAGGATGAACGAAGGCTAGAGCAATGGCGATCACAACAACAAATGAAATTGTGTTGGTCAGTGATTGGGCATTCTCTGCTATGACCACGGCATGCATGCACAATAGTACAACTAGCCATAATAACTGATGAATCAGTGAACAACATCAATGAAAGAATGACTGCATATGACCGGAGGCGGCATCAAGCTCACATCAAAGTGTAACCCCCAGTTGCACTTGTCCATTATTAGAATGCGCTCACTGTGCTAATCTGCACATTCTGAGAACTGTTGCGGCGCTGTATTACACTACTGCAATGTCTCTTCCGGCCAGTAACCCTGAAAACCTGATTTGAAGATAGAATCGGTCAAGTGCAATAAAACAGAGTTGGAAATGAGGTAAACATTGCGGAAGCCCGAAAGATTACAGCATGCATATGGCAATGGCTTCAAATTACCTAACTGGAGTCGAAAATTACTTTCATCGACGGTGTTTGTTTGTGCCCAGAGCTAAGCTTTAAGACAAAACTGGGTTTGCAGGCTTCACCGCAAGGCTGCATCTGCATGCATGTTGCAAGCGTAACAATTGTGTGACCAAGCAACTGCGAAAAGTAAGCAAGCATGCAAGCGACAATTGAACAAAAAGCAATAGATAATGTAACTTACCTTTGAATTTTCTTTTATCACGACTCGTAGCAAATCAGTACTTGCGTCAGTTGTAAACGTATGGATAACTTCTGTTAGCTATGTAGTAAACAAAACAATATTTCTAAGCATCGTCAAAAACACGATCGAGATATGTGCGAGAAGCACTAGCCTCTATCAGATGCTTGTCTTTGCATCTTTGCACATGCAACACGTGGCCGTCTCGGTTGACCGTTGTTCTTTTTGCCGCTGCAACGTGCTACAGCAGAAGCAAACATCAACATACACAACACCAACATACATTGGTTGTACACGCATCAACACTGCATCGGTCGGCGCCGTTACCATTCGCAGCACCAGGTAATTCGCGTCAGTGTTTTTTCTCTGCTGGCTTCCCTGCAGTGTTGAGCACCGCCGTAGACAGACGAGCACAAACAGAGAGAACACACGCGTACAGAATACGAAGAAACCAACACGGACAACTATAACAACAGCGACGACAAGCACACACACACATACGCACACACGCACATGTAGAACAACAAAGCACAAAGACCTTGAACACACTGCCATTGCTGCAACCAGACCAGTCCGAATACCACAAGACCGACCAAAAACTACGCACATAACACAAACACACAGTCGTCATACAATGGGCCGATTGAGCTCAGACTCGGTTTTCAATAATGCCACTGGACACGTCCTGTGCACACTGGCTGGCAGGCGGGACACGAAACAATCGGTGGGTACACGCACTGCGTACAGGCAGACTGGCAGTGATAGCAGCACTTTATAGGCATCACAACAACAACAAACGCACAACAATACTCATGGTCACCACTACGCATTAACTGCGGATGCCTCTATACTCTCCTCCACCGAATGACGGACACTCAAAACAGTGCAACTGTCCCCGTCGAGGTCGTTGCCGATTCCGGCCATTCAACTTAGCACACATGGGCATAGGTCCAGCCGCGTTCGCAAACTCTCCGTCCGTAACATCAATTTCTTTCACAATTTCCAGCCTCACATTCACAACAGTAAAGGACTTGAATCTTTATGAACAAGCTTGATGATGTCTGGTGTTGATTTGATTCACTTGCGAATG
Source organism: Theristus sp. LFF4_11 (assembly GCA_030248135.1). Classification (NCBI taxonomy): domain Eukaryota; kingdom Metazoa; phylum Nematoda; class Chromadorea; order Monhysterida; family Xyalidae; genus Theristus; species Theristus sp. LFF4_11. Next base: position 4,982 of record JASANC010001879.1, on the reverse strand, counting down.
CGTGTGTGTGCGCGCGGAATCACGACACAATGCACGTGCACTTTTATGACATCTGATAGAAAACGCGGTTGTTGGGCAAACTGCTGATTCAGCGGTTGTGTAGCAAGCGTTGCACAGCTATTATTATCGGCAAAATTACATTGTTACAAACAATCACACGCTTTTTCCTTTCCGCGTGTCCAAGTTCTAACATGTCCTGTCACGTTCGATGTGCGCTGTTTACACAGCAGCACTTTTGTGAAACATGGAACACATAAACTTCCGTCTGGAGTTACGATCGATCAAACAGGTAAGTATGTGTGTGCATTGTGGTGTGCTGGACTAACTGAATAGTAAACAGCCACTAGTCACTTTTAGGGTTGTTATTTCCGGCAGTAAATTAAGGGTATTCTGGATGGGTGGGTATATGAAACAGTGAATTATTAAAGAAACAGTGAATTATTAAAAGAGAAAAAAGAGTATGCAATGAAATAAACACATAAAACTACCCGACATGGTCAGAAGACGAATTACATGATATATGAAACTCCTTGCTTGAAGACATCGCAGTTTCTTGATAGCGGTATTGCACTTTTTAGAACGTTGCTCAGTCACACGCAAACAAACACCAGCAAACGATGTCTACCATGCGCCGTCCATGTTGTATGGGTATCTATCATGTCCATTCGCGAGCGAAGCGGACAGCGGATTCCGGATCAATGGTCGTTCGCGCTAAGGTCCAAAATAACTTTGCCCCGCTCATAACTTCGTAAACATAAAAGCAGCTGTGAATGTTTTCTTTGCACGCAGGTAGATAATCCACAGTTGTGCTGTGCGCACGAGAATTTTTTTCATGGTGATGTTCTACACACGCCGTGTGCGCTTTACACGTATTCTGAATGTGCTGTTACTTATTACTTTATTAGTCACCACCCTTTTATTCGGCGATGTCATAAAATTAGTCCGCAGCTTCAAAATCTAACGTCAGATTCAAATTAAGTGACCCCCGAAAAAAACCCTGTTCTGTGGAACCAAAAAATGTTTGTAAACTTTTTTACAACGTGTGAATCGAAAACGTATGAAAAGAGCAAAAAATCAACTTTTAACCCATTACTATGAGTGAGCAAGTGGTCAGTTGCAACTTGCAAAATAAAAAAACTGATTCGAATACAGCGGATATGTAAAACTATATTAGTTAATAGTTTTTTAAATAAAATCCACACTTAAAATTGAAACAAAAACCACCGAAAAACGCAAAAACGCGTTTTTACCAAATTTCTGGGCAAAAAATGCCCGGAGCAAAAATCTAAAATCAGATTCGAATTCAGCGGTCCCAACGCCCCCCCCCCCGTGAAACTAAAATTAAAAAAATTTGTGTTCATTCGGTGCCTCAGGGACTTGATTCTGATTCTTTATTTCAACGCACAACGTAAGTCATGGCAAACAGACGAAAAACATCTGGATGAACCGTTTTTCACTTTGCGAAAAATCGCAAGAAATGAAAGGGTTTTTAGCTTCCGCACCCTAAACATTACCTTTATAGGCATAATCAGAGGGTACTCAGGGGGAAAACCTGAAGCGCCTTGATTGGTAGAATATTGGTTCAGTAGAATATTGCATTATTGGTTTAAAAACTTTCCATATGGATCACAGAATGTAGCTAGCCCTCCCAGGTGTAAACGGCGTTAATAATTGATAGTTCGCAAATCCTGGTTCGTAAAAAAAACAAATCATCTCTTTATTTATCATTTAGAAACCGCCTTTTCAAAAAAATAAATAAAAACAAAACAATTTGCCGGGCCGGAATTACCCAAGAGCGCAGTTTCCTGGCCTGCCGCAATGAGCGGCCCGGTTGTTAGGCCGCATGTCACCCCTTCCAGGAAATCTGCACCATATTCAAGCTGGTAAGGACCTTGCCAGTGGACGGGCTGTGGTGGCCTTCCAAACACCGAAATTACAAAACGATCACACCGGAGTAGGAACAAACGACAAGCAGATAGGAGGACAGAGGTAAAAAAACATACCAAGAGGGTGGTCAAGGGGAAAAGGTCGGGTTGAAGAATGCGAGCACAAGCAACGTTCATCAGTGTCGTTGACAGCTGGCACAGTGGACCGCCAATCGATGCTGGTCATCGTTTTGACGTTATAGGCACAAAAAACAAAATATAAAAAACAAACAAGCGAAATATAAAAAGCGTAAAGTAGAGTCAAGGCAGTGCAGTGAAGCGAAGCAGTAAGTGACATTCAACATAACATTCCATGTCCGACGGCGTAATTGAATTTTTATACATGAGATTAACGCCACAACACAAACCGACGGTATGCACACAAGAATGATTGAAGAACATCCGAACCGAAGTCCGAACAAAAACAACAAAGCTTCAGTTACAGAATAACAAACACACGAACAATATTTCATTGTGCACCGTCGAACAACAACGTCAATCATCAGTCCTCCAAATCTTTTGGAATCCAGAATGCCTGAAATTAGAAGACAAGAGTTTTCGACTGTGTGCAGACGACTGTAACAAAACAATGAACAAAGCCACAGCGAATGCACTGATGGGCTGTTGTGTGAGTACATGTGGTAAGCGGCCGAGCCAACCATTTGCGTGTCGGCAGATGCGAGCATCATGTACTTCGGGTTGAACTGTACGCACTGCGTGGCGTGCGCGTGGTGTTCGCTGCGCAGCGTGTGCACTGCCTGCCCGCTGCACGTGCTCCACACGTGCACTGTGCTGTCCGTCGAACCTGCGCACGAACACACTGCCTGCCATGTGACGCAAGCAAACAACAAACGCCAACCAACAGTCGACGGCAAACGAGCAGCATGCAGAATTAAAGTCATTCGTTTCATCGTGTACACTCACCACAGAAGACGTAGTTTGAATCAGGACTGAACGACGCTTCCAGCGTGATGCCTTTGTTGTTCTGGTGGCCCTGTCACAGAATGCACACAACTCTTACTTCCACATCAAGAGTGCTCTGATGTCAGACTGTCCAGAACAACCATAAAGCAAACAACACGTCATGCTCGAAAAGCTCACCATGAACGAGAATAGCATGCCTCCTTGGAAGGCATCAACGAGATGCACAACACTGCCGTTCGTTGAGATCATGATGAATTTGCCATCCGGCGAGAATTTCAGTCCCGTCCAGTCGCACGCCTTGTCTTGCGGCAGTTTGAACGTCGTGAATGGACCCTGTACACACGAATCACTCACTGTTTCCAAAATGCACAACGAATCAAGCTTTGCGAACTGCGTCCATGTTCAGCACAGACTTTGTCGAACGATCGCAGGTCGTACAGTTTGATCGACTCCGAGTTGATGCCGGCGGCGAATATGAGGCCCTCAGGGTCAAACGCGGCAACCGGACGCCCAGGCACATGCATCAGACCCTCCAACAGAACACACATTTGTGAAGATTAATCGAACAATAAAGTCGAACAACAAGTTGAGAACGCTGTGGAAGTGTCAACTTGTGCACGTGTCAACACGACTTTCTGCCAAGAAAGTACAAGACATAGTAAACATTGAAGAACAAGTGAACCTGGCAATTCTGCGATCGCAGGTCCCAAAGACGAATGGTTTTGTCCAACGAACCCGAGAGAAATGTGTCATCCAAAGGCGACATGCACAGCGTCACAACTCTGAGTGCAAAAAACACGAGACATGAAAAATAAAGGGCGTGCGTACGATCGGTCGGCCTCGGTAAATCGCGGCCTGCACAATCGCGGTCTGGGAGGATCTTTTGAAAATTTAAAATGTTTTCGTCGCACCGCATGAAACGGGTTATTTTATTCTTGTTGTTATGCGCAAGAATTTTCTTTGTTTTTCAAAAAACGATTCTTCTTGTTTATTGATAAATAATTATTTTTGCTAAGAACCCTAAATCGAAATCCTCCATGCTCAACTTTCCCTGTCGCAAAGCCATAATTCACCAATGCCTTTTTTGTTCAATTTAATATTCGAAGCACGCAGATCAAAAAATCAATTCAATTACATTGAACATTCCCCTTTCAGATTCATTGCTAAAAATAAAAATGACCGATCTTTCAGGCTGCGATCGTCTAGGCCGCGATTGGACATTTAACGAAATAAAACGTTCGCTTTTGTGTTTTCGCTTTTTTAATTTTGTTGGTCATAAATCAAAACTGTCTGTGATTTTCAAAATATCCAAAACTGTTAAAGTTTGTTCAGCGGAAAAACTTCACTGAATGCAAACGTATCAAAAAACTTACTTTTTCGTATGGCCGGGAAAGTACCGAATGTATTTGTTGTCGTGTAGCGATAGATAACGAATGGTATCTGAAGAGGAGCAACAGCTATGTGGTTAAGTCAACCAAGTTGTAGGATGGTTCTCTGCTTTTCGGCCTGGCCAACATCAGATGCAGATGAGGGGTGGCCTCATCACTGATGTGCCCCTCTTGAATCACTTCAGTAAAAGCTTATGCAATAACTTATTCACACATCAAATCACCAATAATGAAGATCGCCAGAAAAGCAGGATGCATTAGCAACAATGAAGCGCAACAATACACAGACAAACCAAAATTTACCTAGAATATCTTTTTTCTTGCAAACAATTTCAGCAAGCACAACGTCAATTCATCAAAAACAAGAAATTCCACCACAACGAAATCTGCAAAACGAATTTTGACAAACCGTCAACTTTTGTTGAACAATGAACGGCCGTATTCTGAGCGTGCGTGAATCGAATCAAGTCGACACCATACTTTTTGCTGTTCACCTGCAATCGTTGCATTTTTTCTGCAAGGCATGGATGGGCATGTTAAGTGGTTCGCAGCTGGGCATCATGGCAATTTCTGAAGACTCATGTTTCTTGACATGCCTTTGATATTTCAAACAGAACCACGAAAGATTTTCAGGTTTCAGTTGAGTTATGCGACTGAAAACAACTTGTTTTTAGTGTTCTGAAAACATGATTCTTTCTTTCGATCAACGATGCACACTGACACATGCACCCATTGGCATTGACCC